>JBCJKH010057728.1:22091-43825 GCA_039877255.1 Loriculus beryllinus
TTTGATGCAGCCCAGGATACGGTTGCTTTCTGGGCTGCAAGCACACACTGAAGCTGGCTCATGTTCATCTTCTCATCAACCACCACCCCGAAGTCCTTCTCTGCAGGGCTGCTCTGAATCTCTTCTCTACCCAATCTGTAGCTGTGCTTGGGATTGCCCCGACCCAGGTGCAGGACCTTGCACTTGGCATGGTCAAACTTGATTGTGAACTGTACTTTGCAGCAGCAAAAAAGAGACGATATGAATGAAATTCATAAATACAAGTGTCTGGTGCTATTTTTCTGGTGCTATGTTCAAGGATATCTGAAACATCCACACTGGGCTGTCCTGTGTGACACAGAATAAACAAGAAACCCATGCCTTCTTAGGTCATGGTAGAATAGGTATCTAAATTAGTATTAGATGCCCACATTTAGGCAAATAAATCTCTACAAAATGAAATAAATCTCAATTTTTCAAAATACAGAATTCATTTCATCTTTAAATTTCATGTATCAGCTTTGTACTCTGATAAGAAAAATGGAATGCTGCCTGTCTTGATTCTGACCACGTATGTTGTTTCTTTTCGCCCAAAATAACTAGATCTCCCTTCCTCTTTGCATATACCTGGAGACTCTTACTATCCTTTGTCTGGTATTATTATCTTTGCAACAGTTCAGAAATGGCTGAGATTTGTGAGTGGTGTGGCTGTTTGTGAGAAGTCATTTTAGCTCTACATTTCTTGTTGAGTTTTGTTTTGGTTTTATGCTTGTATTTTGTTTCCCACTCTACAAAATGACCAGTGTTAAAGGTTCTTGAATCTGATTTCCCAGCAACTCACATTATGGAAACTGAACTTCTACATGTTGGATAAACACAAGGAGTACCAGATAGCATAATCGCCTGCACCCTTTCCTCCATAATAATTATGTGTTTGTGTGCAGTATTCTGAAGGTGTATAAGGTCAGAAATTATGTTCTTTGTGTAAGGTGGAGTTCCAGAAAAAGTGCTGTAAAAAGTATCAGCAGTACTCTGCTGTTGTCAAACACCACCTGCTAAATTTATCTAAATATTTTATCACTTCTGTGATGTTTAAAGTTGGCCACTCTTCACAGTAGTTACTTCAGAGGAACTAATAAAACATTAATTATCACAAATATTTACAAGGGATTAATAAGAACAGAGAAATGTATTAAAAGAAAAATGTTTCTTCCATTACAATACGTTCATTACAAATGTTTGGCACAACTAAATCAGTTCCCTGAGACTTGCCAATTCATTTCCATAAATAACTGCAGCTGTATATTATGCAGTTCATTCATCCATATCTACTAAGCAGATTACATCTAGTCCAGTAGATTTAGACCCATTAGATGAAGACTAGCCACTGCAATCTATATATATGTAATATTCACCCTGGACTATTACAGTTCTCTCTAGGAAGGAGCTTTGTGCCTTATAGAAGTTCAAGGTTGGCCAGTGCAGATCGCATCACCTGATGCACAGTTTATTACAGATGCTGCTGAATGACTCATTTCATGCAGCCTTAGTGCAAGGGAGCAGAAGCCAGTATGTCACATTGTTTGACCTGCATCTTACAAGCCCTTCATGCCATTCAGTCAGCCCTATGCTGAACCTAATTATTTGGTTTTAGCTACAGTGACCTTTCAGAAATCATAAGCTCTTGATTTGATTTGATTGATTTTAAAGTATCATTCTTATTCTAAAACCCTGCACAGAATTTCTGTTCTTGTGTTACAGTTCAAGGCAAAATTCCAGCAGGGAGATATTCTGGGCAGAGGACAAAGCTGACACAGGGAATCACAGAACTTGCTATTGAAATAGCAAACATTTTGTCAAAGCTAGCAATAAAATCCATCCCTCTACTCAATTTTCCTACCAAAGTATGCTAAAGTTTTCATGCTTTTTGTCAGGTAAAAATTCTCAAGCCCAAACCAAACAACATGAGAAAACAGTGCAAATATGCTTCTTGATACTAAGTGCACAAAAGGAAAATTAAGTTGGGGGAAACACTAGAGTATTACTGTGCTGCGGTTTGGGTAAGCGCACACATAGGGAGTTTCAGATTAGGCTGAAAAGCAGCTTCTTGAAATGACTGAGACTGGTGTTACTGATTTAATCCTTTGAAACCTTTTCTTATCTTCAACAAAAGATACACATTCTAACAGTAATTTAAACTGTGAGCCATAAAAATAGGCAAGAATCCTCACAAAACATTCAACCATAGGTAATTTTCAAAGAGTTATGCACTATTGCAAAGAAGCTAGCTAGCGATGCCTTTACTTATGTTTAGTAGAGAAATTTGCCCTCCCCATGAGGCACTGTCCAAGAGATAGGTCAGGTTTTGAAGTTAAAAATGGTCATTTGAAATGCTCAAGAAGGAGCAAGGACACACAGCTCATTGTAACAGGACCATATATATGTGTTCAACATGTTCTATGTACATTAAGATAATAAATAAGACATGAATTACAAATTCAGGCTTATGTCTTGGGCATACCTTTTTACTGGACAAATAAGTTTGGGGGGTTATTTTTTTCCCTTAAGGTTATTCTTTTTATCATTACATTTGATGCAATTTATTTTGGGCTGCTGGTAGAGAATGCATTGGGAGACAAGACTTTGGCTTGGTTATAGCCTTGCACCGGAAAAAATAGCTACTTCTGTAGCTTCAGTCTAGTACTTCAGTAGAGACAACTTTTCACGGCTACTGCAGCTATAACGGAAGATGATGTAAAGGTATGATACTAGTTCTCTTAGTGAAACTACCATTGAGCAATTACAGTGAAGCTTTTTATGAAGCCATTATACATATAAAACCATACCAAAGACATCTTGACAAAAGCAAGGGGAGATGTATGGAAGGGCAAAATAAAAAAATAAACCCAAACAAACCCCCCTACAGTTTTCTTAGATAATCACAGAGAGTTTGAGTCTTTTAAACCTTCATTTTATCAGTAATAACTGTGAAAGTTTACTCTAATTAAAAGCATAATTTTGCCACATTAATCAAGTGCCATGGTTCTAAATAGCGCACAGGCTTTTGAGACCTGGAGAGCTTGATTTCCTGGAAGTGGGGTGCATACTGAATACCTTGAATCCATTGGGGTTTTTCACAATATATATTTTTAATTTTACTTGATAAACACCTGACATGATGAGGGCTAACAAACATTATTAAATAGAAAACAAAACTACTCAGTCAACGACTGAAGAATGCTTAGAAAATCAGTTTCAGGGAAAAGTTAAGCCTTAGAACAAGGAACATAGTGCTGCAGAAGCATAGCAAGTATCAAAAACTAGGCAGCTTAGATGTACTTAAGACAAAAGGGAAGCCAAATGACACAGCTCAACAAATACTTTGGTGTCAGGGCTTAGAAGAAAGCTGCTAGCCTTTTAGTATCAACACTATTAATCGTCCAGAGATTACAGGGTTTGTACTTGTTCAAAGGAAGAGTTAAAAAGGGTTACACCTGAATTGAGTCTAGGTGAAGTGCTCTCAGGTATCTTTAGCCAAGCTCCCGCAATTATTTTTGTCCTTCAGTTGTTTGCAAAGGGAGACAGTAAGTCAGGAGAAACTTTATCTTTGTATTCTCATCTATGCAACGTTTCCAACGCTACACCGGAACAGCCGGTGTAGGTCTTTCCCTGCCTCAGTTTCCCAATGACTGTATTTTTCTCATACAATGCTATTCCCACAGAAAGTACTGAAAGCAACAAGCATCAGGACAGCTGATGAGAAGAAAAAAGATGTTTTTAAGACAATCTGTTTCTTAAATTACTACATTCAAGTGAAATTATAATTTCTTATTGATCTTTCTTACAAGTGGCATTTTTCCTGTCATGACTCATTAGAATCCTAGCAAAGTTATTTTGAAACATAGAAGTATTTAATTTATTTGCTAATATGCTTTCTAATTGTGTTTTTTATTTGCCTGCCATTTTAGAACAATTAAATGACTAAGCCAGAGACAGAAAAAGGTACCATGTGTGTCAGGTTGCAGCTATGTAACAAGTTGCACAGACTGGGTGAAAAGTCAAAGCATATTTTCTTTTCATGGCTGAACTTTTATAATGCTGATTAATACCAGCATACAATTGCCACTTGAAGGCTTTTATCTCTTCCTGACCTCAGTTTTCTACCTAGAGCACCCAGACCAGCTCTCCTTCCTTCCATTCTTTTGAAGACAGTGTTGTTTAACATGCCACATTTACGACAGTGAATCAATTGGTCAAAAAAGAGTTGTCTGATCTGTGCAGTTGTGTAAAAACATCGCTGTTCACAAACAGTGAGCAAATCCAGTCAATCATCTGACAATGTAATACCCCAGATGTTTGCCAGCCTCTGTATGTAAGAATTGTTATTCAACTTGAGCTTGCACTGCTGCTGCCAGTGTAACAGAGAATAAGCTGTTCAGAGAAGGAATCCTTCATTTCATTGAAAATAAGCATCCTGCAAAATCATCTGTGACTCAGCCAAAATGAAAACTGTGAGTATTGTTTCTGAATCAGAAAAATATTTTTTCAGAATTGAAATTTTGGCTCGTGTGTCACTATTTCCTTGGTGGCTTCAGGAAAACATCAAAGCACACGTCCCACATATTTTCACCAGTCTGACTTCGCAGCCATTGGCCCTGAGCACACCAAGTACAATCAGAAGGCTTCTACCTTCAGCTGTTTTTGCCAGAGACTGGATTTTAACTATTTGACTTTGTAACAAATTGGCTGATTTACACACTTTTACCCACTCTGTTTGGTGCTATCAAACTGCTCTTCATACCGTGAGGGGGTAATTTTATTTTTCAATGGCAAGAATGCAGGTAAGGGCAGCCGTGGAATTGCCACGTAGGATTCTGTGTACATAAAGAAGGGCAGGAGCTGGCTTCTTCGGCGGTGCAGGCTGCTGTGAAGGAGCCCAAGGCACAACGATAAACCACTTTCCTCTCTCATTAGAGCTGCAGCTGAACGCGATAGCTCTGCCCGGCTGGGAACACAGCCTCCCCCCGAGAGCTGCTTGCTTGGCACAAAAGTACGGGTCTTTCCTCCGGCCTTGTTCATTCCTTATTTCTCTAAGGCATAACCATAAATCCCCAACCTCACAGAGGGATGGGGTAGCTTCGTTAATGATTTATCAGACGCTTAAACAAGCGCCAGGCCCCTCAGGCAGCGCGCGTCCGACCCCGATGCGGGTCCCTGCGCCAGGGGCCGGCCCAGCCGGGGAGCAGGTTACCGGCCAGGCCAGAGCCAACTCTTGAGGAGTCAAGGGGCAGCGCTCCCCGACCTCAGCCGCCCTGGCGCTCTGTCAGGCCCGGCTCGACGCTCCGGACGGGTCGGGTGACATCGTGGCCTCAAGTCCCGGGATGAGGGAGGGGGAGCTGCGCACCTGCCGCGGCCCGCCCCGCTGTGCCGCCAGGGAGCGGAGAGCAGGGCACCTCCCGCCCCGGCGCGGTGGCGGCAGCCGAAAGGGCACGGCTTGGCCCCCGCCCGCCACAGCGTGGAGCCGGCGGCCGCCCACCCCCGCCGCCTCCCGCGCACGTGTGCCGGGGAAGGCGTTCGGTGCCGTTCTCCGCCCGGGCGGCGCTTCCCCTCGTTCCCAGCCACCTCCCCCGTTCGCAGCGGGAGCGGAGAGCAGCCTCCGCCCGACACGCCCGGCAGCTCCGGGGCCGCTGGCCGACGTGCCTCCCGCGCGGGCGGCCGCCCAGCCAGGACGTCGCCGCCGCCGATGGCCGCCCCGCTGCCCGGTGTGCCGCGCGCCTCAGGGACGGCGGCGGAACCCGAGGGCGGCGGCCCCCGCGGCGCAGCGGGCTCCCCCTGCCCGCGCCCCCGATCCCCTGGGGGGAACCCGCCGCCCTCGCCCCCCGACAGGTAAGGCCGGACCCCGGGCGGGCACCGCCGGCGCTGCCTGCTCCCTCGAGGGCCCGCCTGCCACCGTCTAGGGGCTGGCCGGCGTCCTGCGGGCGGGAGCGGGGCCGGCGGGGGCCTAAGGGTGCGAGTGTCCGGTGGCTTGGTAGCGGCGGTCTGGGGAGGGGGCCAAGCGCAGGAACGGGGCGGACTGGCCCGGGACCGGCCCGCACCTCCCTGGAACTCCAAAGTTTCCTAGCCCTGCAGACACTTCCCTGCGCTGCAGATGCGTGGCGTCTGCGCTCCCCCGCCCCCCCCCCCCCTTCTTTTTAGAGGTTTCCCAGTTTGAGGTGAACAGAAACGATGTTGGCGAGCCTGCCTTATCGCACCGAACCGAGCCTCTACTTTCTCTTTGCAGTGTCTTGTCTTACAATGTTCGTGAGATAAACGGCTTTACCGTTAGCGATGCCGCTGTAATTGCTGTCAGCGAAGTGCACCGTTTGCTACCTCAGGCTGTTCTTAAAGGCACTGGTCTCTATTCTTAGTAAGGGAAACTGTGAGCTAGGCTTTTCATGAAGCGTCTGATCAGTTTTGGTAGACTGAAGTTTGCAGAATCTTAAAATACTGCATATGGGATTTTTCACTCCTTAATGCTAGATAGCACTTTAAGTGAATATTCAGTGAGGATTTCCAGAAAGTAAAGTGTCTTCATTCTTTATCATTACCTTACTCTCATGGTTTTGCCCACATTGTACCAATTAGTATGTGGAATCTGGAATGATAATAATAAGATAATAAAGCTAAATATTTGGAGTCATCAACTTGCACATATAGAAATATGTAGGCAGACTGGGTGCTGCTGTCCAAATGAAAGCAAGTAGACAAAGTGCTGTTGAGTATTTTCTGTGAGAAAACCGTGCGCTGTAACGTACACAGCCATCTAAACAGTCATGTTATTAAGGTGATACTTTAAATCAGTGCATAACTGAGCTCTTCAGCAAGTACAGGAGTGTTTATCTTCACTACTCTTGCAAATGCTGCTTGGTGATGCTTCAGACACAATCAGATTTAAGGAGTCAGCGACTGCTGAGACATTTATTTTATGATGAAGATACAAACACAAAAGTAATTGAAAACAGAAAGGAGTTTATTGCTTTGCGGTATTTTGCCTTGTCAGTTTGACTCCTGGTAAAAAAGAAAGTTTCCATCGGTTTAAAATACAGTTGTGATGTACTCAAGAAGTATTACTGAGAAGTTACATGCATCCACTGTTGTAATATGTGTACATAGGGAATGGCATGAACACAGGGACAACAAAATATTTACTAATGTCCTTAAGAGCCAATATAAATATAACTGTGCTTCTGCTCTGCAAAGACATATTCAAACAACTTTATATTCAGAGCTGTATACTTGGATTGCTTTCAAATAGCGTTAAGCACTGTATGTTAATAGATTCAGCCTACTGATTGAACAAAATAACTGCATAAAGAAGCTAATTGCTGTAACCAGGAAGCATTGTGGTATTAATGCCTTAGTATTTTGTGCGTTGGGGTTGGATACTGCAATTTTAACAGCAGTTGCTACAATTTGATACATTTGTAACAATTTGTTATGTTTGATATTATGTATTTTGCTGAAACAGGAGAAAACAGAAAGATGACAATATTTTGGAGATCTCATCAATCCCAAACCCTTTTCCTGAGCTCTGCTGCTCTCCGTTTGCATCAGTTTTGTCAGCCAGCCTCTTGTCCAAGGAAACTTCAAGAAAAAAGCAGGTAAGATTTCTAAATTATTATTTGCCAAATTATAGATTGGTTCCGTGAAAGCTTGAGGAAAAAGCTCAGTTACCTATTAAGTTATTTTTCTAATAAAGGTGTTCCATATTTCTGTAATTTGGTGAAATTTTCTCTGTAGGTCACTGATGATTGTAGAAAATGAGGTTTTGGAACCTGTGACTCTAGATGTGACTGTTCTTTCACAGAGCCTACATGTGACTGTGAAAATTTTTCGAGTAAAGCGGAAGCAGGGGCAGGCAGGCAGTACTTTATGTCCTTAAATGAGAAGTTAATGTCTTTCTTCCCTTCCTCCCAACCTCCAATTACTGTCATCAGTGCTATAGCACAGAGAAATTTAACAGCCATTGAGCAGCTTCTTTTGTCTGAAGGTCTAATTTTGGTAGGATAATTGAATAAAACCAAAATTTATGGGGAAGGAGCAAATGCTGTGTACATGTCATATATTTTATATGCATGAGTTTTTATTTGTCTACAGCTGATGTTACTGTATTTCCATAAATACCTTAAAGTGTAAACCAAGGGAAGTTCTGAGTGGGCAGACAGACCTGGCAGTGCTTTGTCTTAGTTCTGTTCACACACAATTTAAATGTTATCCTGAGCAGAGGTAGAAATTAAAGATGAAATTTTCAATTAATGGAAATTACAGGTGTTGAAGATCTCTTTCATTCTAGAAGCTTACATTCTGTTTTCTTTTCTTGAGCCTAGAAGGAGTTCTGACAAGGAGCAACTGTAGGATTAAGGGCATCACCTCCTTCACATTCTCAGTGGTCTGCAAGACCCTGTCTTAACAGTTGTAGGGGTGATATTGGAGGTGTATGAACTTACACTGCTGTTGGTTATTCAGTTTTTAGATTTACGTGAAGAAATTGTCTGGAAGTTGAAGTTTCTTGTAGTTGTATTAACTTTTCTGAAGCTGACCAGTCATGGCTGTGTCTGTGCGCCTCCCAGAGAACCTTATTGGCAAAGTCCTGGCTGGCACCTTAAGGAGGAACCTTATCCCTGCTTCTCCAGTGAAAAACATGTATGTGTCTGAGGAACTGTACTGATTCTATCTTGCCATATTTTGCATGTGTCCTTCTGGAGTACTTTTATTGCTTTTAGTTCTTTCTTACAATAGTAATACTAATCTGAAGCATTTCTGGTCAGTGTGTCGCTAAATGTTGCTGAGGCAGTGGCTAAAAGTGTGATAGTTTTGTGCTTGGGGAAGGTAGAAGCGTTGACTGTCTGCAGAGGCTGGAAAAACACTGTACTGATAACATCTTTCTGAACATAAGGACTAGAAGCCATATTAAAGAATTAATTTAAATTACGCATGTTGCTGGCTTAAGTTGCACTTACTGTAGTAACTTTTGTGCTTGCAACTGGTTAGTAGATTACTCAAGTAAGGTTTAGCACACAAAGGTCAACTGTCTGCTTTTGTGGCCTGTCATGGTTAACATTACTGACTGGCTTGATCAGTTAAGCCAGCCAAGTGTTAGCTTCAGTCTCTCAGAAGCTGGAGTTCATAACTTTGCTGATTTCATGTCTGTTTCTTCATAAAGGTTCTTGTCATACATTTTGTGACAATTTCTGCTCATAGTCCTTCCATTTCTGCTGTTTTCCATTTAAGAATGTAGTGTACTCTAGTAAAAGTAGGATCAAGAACAGCTCATTTACTGGCAGAAGTGAGCTAAAATAATAATGGTGCTAAAATAATATGAAGGGCCTGATATATTTTCCAGTTACCAGAAGAACTGAGAGGAGTCTTCCTTTTATTTAAAGGAGGCATTTTAACAAGACCATGGTTTCTGTCAAAAAGCCTTTCACCAAGGTATCTGTTTGTGGCCACCGCAGGATAAATAATACTGGGCTAAGCAGACTTTTTGTCAGACTCAGCATGACTGTTCTTAAGTTCTTCATTTAAAGTTATTAAAGGCTGAGGCCAAATGGCAACTGTTGAGTTAAACTTTTATCTTTGCTTCAGGTTAAAGTCTTCTAATATATTTGTAAAATTACTTGGGTTTGAAAAGGAGAGAGGTGTGCAAAGAGAAGTGAATTGGCTGTGGCTTTGACTTCCCACAGTTGCGGAGGTTGTGCTTGTAAATATCATGTTTCCACCCCATGTTTTTATTTTGTCAACTTTGTAACACCTCTGTCTGCAAATACTTAATCCATATATAAAAGTTTCATTGTGTACAGCCCGAAGGTGATGAATATTACTGTTAGGGTTTGATAGCTTCTGAACTCATAAGAGAAACCAGCTACATTTAAGCACTTTTTTTTAAAATCTTAGTATTGTTGACAGCTACTAGATTTTTTTCTGTTGCCTCTCTGATGATCTACATGTTTTTCAGTGATTCTTCTTTTAGATTGCCTTCTTTCTGATTTAGTTTCTTTTTCTGCCGTGTCTTTATTTTCAGGCATAATAAAGAAAAATTACAGAGTGAATTTCTACTTATGTCTAATAGGTAACTATTATCAAAATAGGCTTTTCTAAAAGAGAAAAAGAAGTTATGCCTCTTCTGTCTTGTTTTTCTCTCCAGAAAAGATTTTCTACTTCCCAGGAAAAAAGAAGTTGTCACAAATATCTATTCTCTTATTCATAACACCTATGATATCTGAAATCTTTTCTCTTCTGAATAGATAATTTGCATTATTTTGAATTCTTGTTTTTCTAAGCTGAAGTTCTTTCTGTATTCTGATGATCTTGTATCGTTAGCCTCTCAAAACATTGAACACACTGCTTGAACAGCATGTTTGTTTGGGAGGTCAACTTACTGGAAGTAAGTTTATAAAAGCAAATTGGTAAAAGCCGTGTAGGAGAACAGTGCTCTGCCTCTGTGCTTGGGAAGGAGGATATCTGTGTGTCTGAACATCATTTGGTCAGCCTCATCAACACAGCTGTCCATCTTCTTTTCCTTCCTGCAGTTTTGAAAGAGTTTTGTGTTATGTCCCCACAGACTCATAATCGTGACATGGTGAGGGTAATTAGAACAAACCTCGAGAGGCGACCTTGACTGTTTTGTTCTCTTTTAATTTAAAAAACAGAGGGTGAATGGTGGAGATCAAAATAAGGAGTAAAAGTATAGAGTCAGTATAGTGACAGATTTTATCCTAGAGGAAGGTTTAGAAGCTGGGAGAGTAGAAAGAACAGGCCCACACTGAGCTGCTGAGAACTGCAGGCTTCCGTGTCAGATGAGCTGTTCTCAGTGGAGCATTTCCTGGAGTTGACCCTATGGAACTGATGTTGTGATATCACACCCATGTTTGGGAAAGGCGGAACTTTGAGATGTTTCACAAATTGGGATTATGAATTTAATGTCCTCATCCTTGAGGGAATGATGTAGAGATGAAACCTGAAACTGAACATACGGATAGCAAGACTACTTTGTGGATTGTGTAATCCATTCTGTAAGAAATCATCAAGTTTGATATCCTTGGAAGAAATGTAGGAGGGACTTGGGTGCTTTGGGCATGAGTTATATTTGTCTATGTTCAGGTAAACTGCATTTTGTTCTTCAGGGTGCAAGACTTTTATTTGAAAAGACCAAAATCCTAGCTTTTTGCTCATGTTCAGCACAGCATGATCAACTAGGCGCATGCTAGGAAATGTTTGCTATGGAGGAACTGATTGTTTGCTGTTACTAGGTGGAGTTTGTGAACTCATGTGGAATATCTAATTGTGTCTCAGAGTCTGTGTTCTCACAGAAGTGACAAGACACTTAAAATATAAAACACGTTGTACTTTTGTCTCTAATTATGATCAAAATGGGTATTGGTAGGGAAAAATATTAGCTGTAAGTAAACATGTTCTATTCTTTAGTATGCTTTTGGTTTTCTTTGGTCAAATGAACTAAAAAGAGGTTACTATAGTTTTATGAAGGCTTAGTTTTGAAGTCTTTCTGAAATCAAAACCTGAATCATTTGCACTGGAGTGATAGTTCTTGCCCTGATCAAGGATAAGCCAGAAAGTGTTTCATCACAAAAGTAGTTCAAGGTAATTAGTGCCTTGTGTCTTTAAATTAAATTAGAAGTGCAAAAATAAAACTCAAGTAAATCTCAAGGTGAAGAACGCTCAAATCTTGCGAATTTTATCTTGCCTCTTTTGTCTTTCTTGATGTTCTAAACAAGTAGATATTTTTATTATTTAGAATCCAAATATACTCCCACAATGTTCTTTCCAGGAAATCTATTATATAAAGAGATCTCAAATACATATTTGACTGCAGTGGAACGTCACTTCACTTTTTTAATTCACAAAGATTTTCATCTAAAGCTCTTTGGCAAAGAAGAACTGAAAGCAACTTTATGACAAAGAACAGATGTTTCTTTAAATGTGTGCTATTCTAAGTGTATGAATAATATTTACCATTGACTGTTGCAGTTGGAGGACCATTTATTTTCTTCTACAGCTATAGTTCAGGGTCTTCTAGTGTACTCACTTGAAACCTCATTCTTATACATTTTTCATATAATTCTATTAGCAGGCATAAATGTTAAGTGTCTGGTACTTAGGTGTTTTTATGACATGGGTTTTTTTTTTTGAAATATCAGTTTACTCTTGACTTTAATGCAAAAAGAATTTTTATTTAAATGTAATAATTCATGAATTTTCAAGCAATTTCCGTGGGCTGAAATATATTTCCTAACCAAAGATGCGTCAATTAAATTTAGTTTGTAATTCCAGTCTGTCAGTTTCTCGACAGATCCTTTCCAGGTTGGATAGCATTGCACATATCCTCTTTTATCAGTTCTTAGTATTTCTTTCTTCCAGTTTTTAAGCGTAAATTCACTAAATTACACAAAAAAAAACCCCTAGAGTTTGAAAGGAGGAAGGGAAAGGAAAACATATTTCCAGCCAGTTTACAGATGAACAGAAAAATATCCTGTACAGAACCAACTTAACGAGCTCAAGTTTTTGCATGAAATCTCTCATATAAAGACTTGATTCAGTTGGACTCCTTTTTGAGGTGTCTGGTGGTCTTCTGCTCCAATTTCTGTCCTCTGTTCTTCATTTAAATGGCGGTACCTACTCTCCCAGGAAAGATTTATTGCTATTACAGCAGACTAAAGATAGTTAGACCCCTATTAAAAGTTGCTGTTTGTGCTTTGTCCAGTTGCCTTAACACTGTAGCAGAAAGTCACAGGTCTATATAGGTAAAACTCTGGAGGCAGTTGAGCAGTTTTTCAGTTTAGCAATAAGGAATATCACCTTGTTTATTCTGAAGTGGCCTAGCACAAACTATCTGATGCATCAGCCTGGGGAAATTTCAGATTAATTACCTGTTTGTGACTTTTGTTTTTCTTTCTGTATTTTACTGTGTCTTCTTTGCATTGGTTCATTCATTAGTGTATCTTTCTTACAGAAGCAAGAAATTGCTTTCTGTCAAACTTCACATCAACCCTCAATGTTATTATTCATTAACCTTGTACTTTGTTACTGTTCTAAAGCAACTCAAGCAAAAACTCTAAACATTCTAATTTAACAAAAATAGCATGTATTTTTTTCCTTTCAAATGAGCACAAAACCAATTTTACTTTAACTTTTCTGGTTACTAAGATATTGCCTCTGCAAGCTTGTTGTTTAGTTCACATCAGGCAAATGTTAGGCTTAAATTTTATACAATTTCTAGCTACAAAAGATTAAAAAGAAATCATCAGTACTGTCAAAGATTCTGGTAGACATTTTGCCAATGTTTTAAAAATTTGAATTATTTTAATCATGCTTTTGATTTTGATTGGTTTTAGCTTCAGCAGCCTGAAAATCAAAACTGAAGTTTCTTATCTTTCTTGTTAGGACTGTTTTCTCAAAACAAGAAACTGCCTCTTCTATGCCATTTGGAAGTTATATTTTGAACAAGAAACCTCTGGTACATTGCAGTAGATCTAATCCTTTGTGTAGAAAATGTCTGTAAATTTGGAAACTTTGATTCTCCCAAAAGCAATTCTTTAACATTCATCTCTTGAATTCTGAGCTCACTACCTAGTATATTGGTATTTTGGTCCTGTGACACCTCTCTAGTATTTTGTAATTATCAGATGGCTAGAGCAGACAATGATAAAATCAGTCTCAATTTCTTTGAATATAAAAAGGTTTTACAGTTAAAGCCAGCTGAAACTGCAGGGAACTTCTGCTCTGATGTTGCTGAGTCACTTTTGATAATTCACTTATATTGAGCTTGGCTTTGAAAGATCAAATTCTGATGAATGGAGCTTGAATCCTTATGATTTTCAGAAGGGAATTAGATGTGATAGATACTAGCACTGGTTTTATTTATAGTTTTTCCCAGGAATGGGTGCATTTCTTTAGGATTAGACTGAATAACTGAGAATTTAAGGTCATTTATAGCAGCTCCATATCTGCCATAGACAGATGCATGATTAAATAAATATTTTATTGACAGATCTTTTTTCAGGTAGCTTCTCATTGGTGGCATTGTCAGTAAGTGATACTGTGGTAAGTGTGGGATGCAAGACATCAGTCTTTTAACAACAGAACACTATTGTCATCTTCCTTTTATTGACCACTGTCTGAACTGTCTTTTGGTCAAAACAGACAGACTTTCCCATCTGAATTCCAGGGACACGTCTAGGTTAATCAGAATAGTGTTGAGCAACATTCATAATTTGTATCGTCTATTTGAGATTGATGTTATCACTGATACAGCTTCCTTCTGGGGATTTCCAAACTTTTCTAGCAGCTGATTATTTCTGTGATGGGGTGTATCTCTAGCAAGTGGTCAAATCCTGCAACGGTAAGTGGGAGATCACTGGCCGTGTTCTTGTTTGTCTTCAACATGTTTAAAGCTGTTACATCTGAGGGAATTCACATGTCTTTGTATGACTGCCTTTAATTTGGGAATGAAGATAAAGATTAACCTTCAAGATGGTGTACTTAAGCATGTCTCACATGTTAGAGTCCTTATGGGAGTCACCTCAAATGGGAAGATAAAAAAGAAAAAAAAAGGCTAATCAGACCAAAGAAATTTTTTCAACAAGGGCAGTTGTGGGCGGGAAAAGAAATTAGACCTCTGCTCTAGTAAGAGTGTGAACTTTCTTTTCTCCTGTTTCAGTCACAGAGCATTCATTTGCAGCCAATCAGCTCATATTTTAGCCCAATAGTGTACTTGATATTTAGTACTGAAGTCTCAAGAGGTAAATGTATATTGGTTATCTTAGAGGTGTGCCTGTGCTTCTAATTAGGATACAGATGGATTGTTCCTGACTATTTCTGTATGCATGGATATACTGCTTACCAATGTGTCTGTCTCTTTGCTTCTTAACTGGATATTATATGGACAATAAAACAAGGTACAGTAGATTGCCTTGAGAGCAGAATTGGATTTTTCAAGGACTGCATTCTTAGGTTATAAATAGCCTTTTTATTTTAGTTATGATAACTCCTGTTACTGATTACATTAAGATTTGGAGTTTATGAACAGCTGCAGGCACTTGATAGTGGCACAGAAATGGTATCAACTGTTGAGAAACGGGCTGAAAGTTTGCAAGAATTTGCTGCTATGTAATGAGGGGAAAGCCCTCAATATGAGGGTTTTCTTAAAACTCAATTGACAGAACTTTGTTATCAGTATGCTTTTCAATCAGACTTGAACCTACTGATGGTGAAAATAGGCAGCTGAAAGGCTTTGTTATGCGCAGGTTTATGAGGAGATTTGAAAGGAAAAGGATGGAAACCTGCATCATGCTCTTTGGTACTGCAGAATATAGACCTATGTTAAAGAGTAGTGCTCAGCTTTTTGCCATTGTTCCTGCAATGTGAACCCTTCCATTATCATTGGAGGGGAGATGAATAATCTGGTGAGATAGAAGATTTTGTCCAGGCTCCTGTGATTTTCATTATTAGGCTTTTCTCTAACATCAGCCCCTCTGGTTAGTGTGTTGTAGCATTAGGAATAATCTCTTCCATTTTGGTAAGCAGGCAGCATCTACCTAGTTTCTGTCTAGTACAATAATTATTTATTAGGGCTAAAAGAAAGTTATCCATATAATGATTTTCATACTTTAACTTAGTTCACGTATCTGTAATTTTTGGCTGGTTGCCTTCATATTTATATCTGTTTATTCTCATGAAGTTATATTTTAAAGTGATTTTCTTCTTTTATTTTCTTTTCATCAAAGTGTAGGGTGTTTGTGCATCTGACTTGTTCAGGAGGTAACAGCTGTCCAATTTCAGATTGTCGTGGAAAGCTGTTTTCCTTCTGATGTAGTCATGTAAATGATAGACTGTAGTCCATGATTACTCACTTTAATAGTTAATGAGTTTCAGTTTATTGTATTCAGGTAACTTCAGACCATGGAGCTTTGAAAGTACATTTGTGTGTTGCCTCATCTGGGAAATTCACTGAGCAAGAAGATCCATTTTTCCCCAATGTCTTCATAACTACTCCTTACTATGATCTTAGGATAATATCCTTGTCATTCATGGACCTGAAGAACAACCATGAAAAGGCTATGTTACGAGTTTTGTTTGTTTCATTGTTGGTGGTGGTTTGTTTGTGGTTTTTTTTCCCCCCTTCATGTAAGATCAGAAGCCAGTTGAAATGTTTTTTGAAAAGAATACCTCTTGAATTATTTCTTGTAACTTTTTGTACCTTGTACTTCTGCCCACAAGACAGTGGCCTGATTAAGTAACACTGAAGGTTAGGCATTAATTTTTTTTTTTTTTAATTTTTTTTTTTTAAGTTAAGTATCCAGTAGGAGGTTTGTAACTTTGTTTTTTTAGCAGGTATTGGGGAAACACATAGAATACTCACAGGAATGAAAGATAATGTCAGTCTTGTAGTGCTGTTAACGATTTGGTGATAGCTGGCAAAAGCTTACATAAGGAGTAGACTTAATGGAAAATTACAATATGTACTTGCTGTGTCAACCAAGCCATGCAGAAGACTTAAGATATTCGAAACTAACAGGTCTTTGGAGCATCACAGAATCAAAGAATGGTTTGGGCTGGAAGGACCTTAAAGGTCATACAGTTCCAATCCCCCTGCCATGGGCAGAGACACCTTCCATTAGACCAAGTTGCTCAAAGCCCTTCCAAATACAGCCGCTGAGTCTGACAATCTTGTTTTAAGTATGTTTAAGGGTCAGTTTGACCCAGTTATATCATAGCTATAACCAGGGAGAAGACGGAAGCTGACACATGGGTAATTGAAGGATAACATTTAAAAGGAGTTCAGAGTTCACGTAGTACAAGTTTGTTGGCCAGCAGAAGGACAACAGTCTTCTGAGAACTATGAAATGACATATTTGGAGATAACTTTTCAGTGCAGGATTTGGGGTCTTGCTTTGGGTTATCTTGCTTTGCCTTTAAACTGTGCCAATATGCTGTATTTTTTGGAATACCTGGCTCATCCATGGCAAGGCTAGAAGGGGAAGAACTGAAACTATGAATTGGGCTGGTTCTTTTTTGTGGTGTGTTAGTCTTATTATTAAATTTCTATTGAATGCTTTTATATGTGCTGCAATACATGCATGTCTAATATACCTGTGAGTACAATTCCCACAGGATCAGGCTCTGTTACCACAAGTTGTTTTCTTACAGCAAAGTTTTGAAGCTATATTACAGAATTTTGAGAACATGTTCCCATAGGAAATAAAAAGTGTGTGCCTGAAAGGTAAAAACCTAATTGCAAACACTTGACATTTATTATAACTATCTCTAGTAGAAAAGGATTTTAATTCTGTAAGATTTGGAATGAACACTTTAATCTTGATCTCTAGAATAGATTTTTATTCTTCTGATTTCTCAAATTAGTCATTAGAGTTTTGGACAGGAGCTTAGGAGAGGAAGATAGAAGTAAATAAATATACCTTAAACCTAAAAGATCAGTTGCTATGGATCTCTTGCTGCTATATACTCAATGTAAAATGAGTCAAGTTAAAACTGAACCTTTATTGAGCCAAGGAAATGGATAATATCTGCTGTATTTTAACTGGTTTGATGGTTTTATTAAAAGCCCTTGTTTTAAAACTGACTGAACAAAGATCAAATGTCTTTCTGCAAACAAGTTCTTTTTGTGACTTGACATCAGTTCCTTACCAGTTTTTTTCCATCCCGTGTGTCTCAATCAAGGACAAAAGGTTTTGAAAGTTTAGGAAAGTGTTTACTTCCTATTTCTTAGGAGTATTTTATTGCTGTTTGGGAGCTGCAGGTAAAATTTTAGTTTTTTGGGAGGGAGCTGTATTCTTTTTCTATTTATGGTGTTTGGTGTTCTTATCAACAGAATTTGCCTATGCCCTACTGATTTTAGGATTTCAGGAAAGTGATTTAGCATGAAAATAGATGCTTTGAGTCCATGGATTCTGAAGTGTCTTACTGGTGCCAGTGGCTTGTTATGTAGTTTTTGCCACTTGAAAAATTACATGGAATCACATTGTTTAACTTGCCAGTATGTTGACATTTCTTATGTCTTGGAGATAACACTGTTTTCCTTAGACATTTTGGGATTGCTACAGAGTGTGCTCATCTCTAATGACTGAGAGAGAAAATGCTGTCACTATGATCTAGTGTATTTTAGCATGGATTGTTGTGCTATTTGCTAAGTCAGTAATGAACGGTTCTAGGACATATACATTAGATGTGTGCTATATGATAAAGTAGCTTCCTATGAGACTACAATAGTCTCCATATCTGATACATTATTGCTTGAGATGTTATGAATACTTAATATAAATAATTTTAGCAGAATGTCTGCAGTCTTCACTGGTGGTGAGCAACATTTCTGATGCAAACTGCTTGTTCAAGAGTTATAAAAGAAACATCAAATATCACAGTTCCAGCATCTGTTTAATGATTTGGTTTACAACAGGATTGTTGCTTAGTCATGCTGCATAAAAGCAAAAAACTTTTCCTGCTATAAAGCACATTATGAGACCTTTAAAAAAGATTATCGCTTTCTTTATTGTATAAGGGATGTAAAATTCTAACCTTTTTCCTGAAGAACTGAAAAAACATTACTTCCTTAGAACCACATTAATGAAACCATGCTTGTTATGCAGGTATTTGATACATAAAGTAAATAATCTAAGTGGAGTGATCAACAATTTGAGTTCATAAAACAGTCTTAAATTTCATTCACTTGTAACATTTTGCTTGCCGTATTTTCAGGGCTTTGTTGCACTGCAACGATAGAGATTGTATTACTTTGAGTAAAAGATGGGGTTTGCTGCTTCTCTGAATAAAGGTAGGTAAGAATCAGAATGAAAATTCATAGATACATCTGTTCTTATGCTCAGCTACTTTCTTTAAACCTGAAGATCAGAAGCACTGAAGAGTATTTTGTTTGCTGGGAAAAAACAGGAAAAAAAACCCCGCAACACTGTAACCACTCAGTATCAAGTGCTAAAATACAGTCTTTAATCATTTGGATTTTGTTTTTGTTTTGACAGTGAAGACAAGGTTCTAAGTGATAGAAATGCATGTTGTTCTGCTTATTTTTATAGCCAGACATATCAGTGTTGGCCTTTCCAAGGAGAGAAGATGAGTTTTCAAGCTCTTTGGTTGGTTGATTTACAGTTAGTTGGACCCGGTGTCTTCTGTAATTGGCTTTGAGTGGGTGTCATTTACTACATTCTTAGTCTTTTCTTTGCACTGACTGTCTACTATTTGGGTTTTAATTAGTTAGGCTTCAAGAAATATTGCTAACTACTTTGTTCTGCCTCATGTTATCACTTTGAAGGATGGTGAGTTTTGTGAAGAGAAGACATGAGTTTGTTTTGAGAAGAATAACACTGCCTGCAGTTATGCCAATAGCTCTGCAGAAAGGGGTACAGCTTTTACATCAGTCTGATTTTAGTATGGGTTCTGATTAGTTCTGATTTTAGTATGGGTTGATAATATATGTGCTTAGTGTAAATAATGTCTTAAATATATTTAGCATTTTTTTTTTATTTCTCTAGTGTAATAAATTATGTGAGGTACATATTTACACAACATACATAAATATATATATGTGTACATAAATGAATATTTGTTACTGTGCTTTTTTGATACTATAATTCCGTATCTTGCGTAAGTTGATTTTGCTTACAGATTAATGTAGGTTTTAAATATGAAGTGTCATAATGGCATTTCAGAATATTAATATATGCCTCTGTAGAAGGCTGTGATACTGTTTCTGATGGAGGATTATTGAAGCCTGGTTCCACAGGGTTTACATCAGCCTTAAACACAAAATACTTTTTTCTTACTCCTGCTGGCTAGCCCATTAGTAGTGGATGGCCCGTTATGTATTTTGGGAATCAGGGCAACACTGCACAGTGTTTCTCCATAGCCACTGTAGCTTCCCTTTTTTTATTAACACCCTTTTTTTATTTGTATTGGAAGCAATACAAAATCATTACACCTATGTGCACTAGGCTTGCCTAGTGTAACTCTATGCATTGGGGGTATCTATGAAGTTAAAAATACACATGGAAGTGAAGTACTGAAATATGACTCTCCATTAAGGCAGATATATTAACTTCTAAGAAGTTAGTTTTAACAAACTAAGTAATTCATTTGTTCAATTTATTTTGTGAATGTGCAGATATTTTTCAAAAATTCAGTGCTGCCTAATTTGCCTGAATTACTGTTAATAAATTCTTCTGTTACTCAGAGGCTTTTAATATACCACCAATGTGAAAAATGAAATTTCACTGTATTAAATGGTTCTCATAAACAGTTTTCACAGGACACAGCATATACTTTTTATGGTATTGGCATAAGTCCAGCAGGTCTAAAGTAGTATAAACATGTAGCTCTTACTGATTTGGGTTATATGTTATTCTTTTAGATTACTTCGTTGTTTGAGTTGGAGGGGAAGTCTGTGAACTTACAATTTGAGTGTGATTGATTGGTACAGCTTAGCTTATGTTACTAATTTCATAACATCATTTACTGCTTTTCTGGTATAATAACTTCTCTTTCAGATTTAGATGTGTGCATTATATGCTCTTACACAGTTTTATCCTGATAATTTGGCCTATCTGTGTTACAGTCCTCACAATTTTAAAAATTGTGGTTTATGGGGCTTTTTTTTTCTCAGTTCTCATCCTCTTAATGCTGTGGTTCCCTCCCCATGCTCTCTTCCCTCCCCTAACACCCCACCTGGTCTCAAATCTTCAGTTGTCATAGTTATTTTATTTTTGGCTGTTCTGTGATTATTTGTATGTTAGGAAATAAAGGTCTTTGTTCTTGCAGTGCGTAGTTGTGCTGGAGTCCTCCCATATGCATACAGCAGTACTTGGTGCTATGTGGGAGAGGAGAGATGTATAACTTTGCTCAATCTAGCATTCCTAAGGCTGGGAAACCTGGTTTTAATTGAACTGTGTATTTTAGTGGATTAATTTTCTTTTTTTGCTGTTGAGAGATGGGCATCATTCTCCGAGGAAGCTTATGGGTTTTTCTCTTTTGGCAAATGCATGGTGAGTAAGACCATCTACTGTGCATTCTCTCCTATTTTAAAACAAATATTTTCACACTACTACCAGATTAGCTGTCAGCAGTTACTGGCTTTACTCATTCTCTGTGCACTCTGCAAGCCAAATAGCAGTAGCAGGAGGAAGCAGCACAGGATGTTGCCTTAGGTAAGTATTGGATTATACACAGTTTCAAAAATTCTCAAAGGCATGTGTCCTCATTGAGGTCTCACTGCCAAATTTAATAGTCCTGTTTATGCTTGTGATGTTTTTATCGACACATGGAAAATTCCCCCTGTAAGAATCTTCTCTCTATTCAGAAAATGCTTTTGTTATTTCTGTAGCAATAGCCTAATTTCTGAAACTTGGAATACTGCAGGGAGGGAAGGTAGGAAGGCAGGCAAGAAAGAGCCTTGCTTGTAAGGGGGAACAGTTGGGTATACATGTGCATGTGTAAATTTGGGTTTGTTTCTCATGGTCATTAGAACCTTAGACATCCCCTTTAACTTGAAGTAGTGCAACATCAATTTTTCGTCATGCAAGAAGAATCTGGAGATGTAAAAATATTGTGTTAGCACTGCATGGTCAAGGAAAACTTAAGCTTTAGCTCATAAAGTACTATTTTATGATATCGAACATCCCTAATCATTATTTCTTTAATTCATGGGATGGGTAATTGTGTAAGGAGTCTTGTTT
>JBCJKH010057728.1:61726-74938 GCA_039877255.1 Loriculus beryllinus
CACTTCCCAGTCAGGCTCGTTTTCAGTGGGTGGTATCATACTTTCTTCCCTTGTTGTTTTCTTATTGTTATTATTATTGGTGGTAGCAGCAGTGGTTTGTGTTATACCTTATATCTCAACCCGTGGGAGTTACATTACTTCGATTCTCCTCCCCATCCCTCCAGGAGTGTGGAGGAAGGGGGGAGGGGGGGGGGAGGAAAGGAAAGGGGAGAGGGGAGTAGAAACTGGGTTTAAACCAAGACACACAAAACAGCTGGAGCTGCTGTAACATGTTAGGGATACAATACATTGATGATTGTTCATTAGATGGTTGAAATCAGCATGTGTTTAGTAAGGTAGCAAATTGAGGACTGACTGATAATGGCATGTTTGTCTTTTAAGAATTTGTGTCTTGTTTAATGAAGGGCTTACAACTGTGTTTAGGTTTTGTGTATAAAGTTCAGGTGAGGTGTGTGATGTATTCTGATGAATATGCATGAATTGAATAAACTGAGAGGATTTTGGGGATAAATTCAAAACATCTTTGATGCTCTTTGTCTTGAGGATGCCTATGCTTTGGCACAGACAGGGTAGGCAGTGTAGTTTAACCTGTGCTGAATCCTTGATGCTGTGGCCACTGTCACTAGCAAGTGAGCTGCTTAGTGTTTCCATTGGCACAGTACCCAGCAAGCACTGCACTGGGGCTGGACATTCAGACTCTTATTGTTTTGGTAGAGAACGAGTAACGCTGTTACTTCACAGTACTGGAAAATGTAAATACTGCTGAATAAATCTGATTCTTGAGGATGAATTGTATTTACTTCCCAGTCTCATGACATTGAGCAGCTTTCCAGTGAAAATGCTTATTTGGAAATACAAGGTGCTGCATACCAGACCTGATAACTTAGTGTGTTTCTGAGTACCTGGAAGACTTTTATGGCATGTTTAATGTTGTATCAGATCTTCTATACCTACGGTTCATGTTTATCTGCCAGTGTTTATAATAAAATTTCAAACATGTCTTTTATTCTGGGAATGTGTTACTATTGCCACATTTAATACCACAGATAGGAGTTGATCCTTGTGTGGGGAGTATCAGTATTTTTCACTGTTTGTATTTTGTCTACTTTTAAAAACTGCAAAATAGAGGAAATCTAACAGAATATTGGGTTTCTTGACTTCTGTGAGGAATACGAAATTGTTTTCTACTCCTATACCAGAAAAAAAACCCTTCTGCGTTGACCTTAATGGGCTTAGTCTCTGTGGGGATTTGCATCAGTTCCATCCAGTTCAGAGATTCATCTGATCCATTTGATTAATTCTCCTTCAGATAAAGAAAATACAGAAAAAAATACCTAAATGGTCATGCCTTCTTTACAACAATCACTTCTTTCAAACAATCAGCTTCTTCATTTGAAACTAAGCATCAGCAAGGTTAGTTTCACCTCTTCAGGAAATTATGGACACCCATTCTTAAGGACTCTTAAAATACGTACCAGTGGAGAAAAATAACCTTTTAACTGACATATAAAAGTGAAGATGACAGGATAACTCATGAGAGTTTGCTTTGCCTCCTCTTCCTCCCCTCCACACCCCGTCCAGTAGAATAAAGAAACTTGGAAAAAGTACTGATGAAGCACAACAAAAATCATACATTTGTAATAAAATTTTTTGCATCTACATCTTCTACAATATTTTGTTTACTTCTCTGGTCCTCATATGATGGTAATTCTTTTCCATGTGTGATATTTTTGATTCTTTATGTATGTTTATATGTCTTTTTATAAACTCATAGCTTCAGTTCTTGCTTGTGAAAATTTGAAGCATGTCTGTAGCATTTCCTGTTTTATTGTCTGTAGAATTATGAGCTTCTTGAATCTGATTGTTCTCTGAACTAACTCTATATCAAATCTTACAGTTCTGCAGTCACCGAATTCTTGAGTTTCACTGTTTATCCTCTCTGGTTTCTTTTTTAGCTTATGTAAGAATATACGTTTTCACCAGATTTATTTACCTCTCTTAGTCCATTTTAAGTGAATACAACAATCTTTTCAGTGTCCTGTAGCGAAAGATGACCAGTAGCCAAACTTTGAAGTGGTATATACTTTACTCAGCTGTTTTCTCAATTACACCATTGCACTAGAGAGAAGTGGCTGTCTTTAGTATTGCATTCTATATGTATAGGTTCTTGTCTCAGTCATGAATATGAGAAAGAAATGTATTTGAACTAACTGAATCAAAGGTTAAACTTATGGATATTTTAGCTTTTTTATTTATTGCAGGTAATTAAAGTTTATAGTGAAGACAATACTAGCAGATCTTTGGAAGTACCAAGTGATATAACAGCCAGGGATGTATGTCAGCTCTTGATACTGAAGAACCACTACATTGATGACCATAGCTGGACTCTGTTTGAACAACTTACCCACACAGGTTTAGGTAAGATTAATATCATACAATTGTATGGCAATAAACACGGTGTTTGGCTTTCATTTTCACATAGAAGTACAATTGTTATAGAAAGGCTTGGAAGCTAAATGATGGAGGACTTGTGTGGATTTATTCTTTTGGGGGCTTGTTGCTTCTTTTTCTCTTTTTGTTGAAAGCATAGCTGTAAAGTACATTCTGTCGTAGTGCATTTGCATCACACTACTTTTTCTGCATCTGTAAGAGTGATTTGGAAGATGCTGCCCATTTAAGGTTCTCAATGCAAATTCTTCCTCACTCTTCCTTGCTTTTCTTTGTCAGTTCATCTTTTACTGGTATTTCCTGCTTGTCTAGCAAGACAACAAAAGCTTTGCTGTTTCAACACACCTGAGTGAAATCTCTGACATCAAAGGCAGAAAGCAGTTACACACTGCTATTATATCTGGACAATAGGACTCAGTATTCAAAACCAACATTAAAGTAGGCTGTCAGTATTTTCTTTTAATGCACTCAGTTTGGCTAGATCCGTTGTGAACTCTGAGACAGGACTATTTAAAAGACAGAACAAAACCATTCTTCTAAACTTCCAGTTAGGGACCAATGAGCTATGTTGAAGTGACATTATGCTTAGTATTTTAAGTTGCTGGAAATGAAACACTCTGAACTCCTTCCACATCATCAGTATTCCTTCTTTTTCTGCTACACAGTTTAAAGGGTGTAATCCATGGTTTCACATTACAACTATGGTTTTGCCTTCTGATCTCTGTACCTTTTTCAAGTGTAGAGATGTAATTTTGCAGTATAAAAACACATTAAGATAAATTAATACAAGGACAGAGGGGATGTTTGCAGAGATGTAAGAAATACAAAACGCATGAAAGACTTCACTCAGCAAAAGGTGAATTTAGAAATCCACTGCTAGGATGTGGTATTGAACTGATACTCTAGTCAGACAATCTGACTTCCTTTTACTGCACTGCTTTTCAGTTCTGTATTGTGTTTGGTTTTGATAAGGAACTATATCAGAAAACTTTACTAGAAAACAATTACCATAAAAAAAATAAATCTGCTTTCAATTTCATGTCACTGAAAGCTTCCATATTATTATTTAACTTTGGCACTGTACTAGAGTTACCAAAGATAGTACTTCTGCAACCTCAAAAGCAGTTCCAGCTGCCAGTGCAAAGCATGGCTTGAGAAAGAGAATGTTTTGGAGCCTTCCTGCATCCTAAAACATATAAAAAACTTCCTAGAGTCCTTAATTCTCAGAAGAGGCCGCACTGATGCCTGGCAACTCCAGTACTGTAGATTTTTGAAAAAACACCATCAACAAAAAACCAAACCACCTCCCCTCCCACACACACAATGGAGATTTAGATATGGCTAAAAGCTATTGTTAAACTCTCTTTCTCTGTATTTACCTAGGAAGTCTGGACTTGTGCATTTGTTTAAAATAAACTTAACTGCAGCTCTGACTGTATTATGTTGAACAGCCATATTCTAAAGATGAACTACAAAAGCTAAAGCTGTTTTCTGCCCTTTTCTGGTCCTCTATCCCGTGAAGGCAGTCACAAACATTTTTTAGGTTTTTCTGTTGCTTTGTAGCATTTCAAAGATATTTAAAACCTTTTTCACTGAATGTATCAGTTATAAGATGCTTCCAGCTCAGAGTAAGGTCAGAATTAAATCTGGGTTGAGCACTGCTACAGAAGAGGAGGAATAAAAAATGGATTTAGACAGCACTACTATATAAATAGTAGTAGTGTTTTCTGTATTTTATAATGTGGCTGGTGTTTAAGTGGTGTAGTGTTTAAGTAGTGTAGTAGCTATTGAGAAGACACTTTTGACGAACCATGCCAGAGCAATAGTGCCTCATACACTCTTTGTCAGATAGTGTTTTCTTCAGTCTGGAGGATTTCTTGGAAGATTTAAATATAAAATTGTTAGTGAAGTTGCTTTTCCTAAGATCATGAAATCATAAAAATTGCTTGTGTGCTTAGGGCATAATTTTAGAAAGAGATGAACTAATAATTTCTAAAATAAAACAATTTTTTATAATCATGGAATCAACTAGGCTGGAAAAGACCTTTAGGATCATCAAGTCCAACCTCTATCCCAGGACTGCCAAGTCCACCACTAAGCCATGTCACTAAAGGCTGGTTTTTGAACACATCCAGGGATGGTGATTCAATCACTTCCCTGGGAAGGCTGTCCCAGTGCCTGATCACCCTGTTGGTAAAGAAATTGTTCCTAATAGCCAGTCTAAACCACCTCTTATAAATGGCAATTCAACATTACTAAGAGCAACATGAGATTTCTTCTATGTTTTTAATGATACTGAATAATAATAGATTTATTTTTATAACAATGTTAGATTTGTTTTGTTTGAAAGACTTAACATATGGATCTTGACTTGCTTTAAGTATGTTCTTAAGCACTGATTGAGTAATGTGAACAAATATTTTTCAAATGATGATTTAGTTTTGGACTGTTTGCTCTTTATTAATTTGTTGTGTATTTTACCCATGGAAATTTGGATAGTCTTTTTCTGCTCCCAACTTAAACAAATGGATATAGAAAGGAGAAATACTGTGAGTGTGTATGTTTATGTAAAATCCAATATTACAGGGATTGATAATGTATTCATCAATTAGTGAACATTTTCTTTAATATCTAACAGCTGTCTGAATACTCCTGAATTAGATATAGTTGTATGAATCTTAGTGAGCTGAGCACAGTGTTCTGCTTTTAATCAAGACAGACATTAATTACATCACTGGAGTGTTCGCTCATTCCTGTGTGGAGGTACCTGCACGTGAAAGTTAAAAAAGAAGGAAAAAAAAATTCCACCTAAACCAAAACATAAATCCGCAGTCTGTATATTCCTGTTTTCACAATCCTATATGCCTTTTAGTGTGGAGCTGTATTGTTGTACATTAAGCACTGTCGTGTCCTCACTACGGTGCATGGCAAGCACTGACCAGGTGGTGTTGACCAGGGCAAGTGGGTGGGTGAGATGGTTCCTCCACCACCTCCCTGAGGCACTGACTGGTGTACTCCATCTGCCTGCCTTTTGGCACCCATCACAACCCGCTGCCTTTGCCCTGTCACCTGGGATGCACAGTCTTCTACCTGCCTCCAAAGTTTTTCAGTAGCCTGGGCTCTATTTCAAATCTCCGAAGTACGAGAACTATTACAGCACTATAAATCTTAACGTATTTCAGAACTGTGTGCTTCTAGTATGTTCCCTTTTTGTCCCATTGTCCCAGGCTACAGAATTTCAAGAAATTTATAGATGTTTTTCACCTTGTCTGAGATTACTAAAGGCTGCTGAGGTATGCCTGGATTAGGATGATGCCATGTCATCCCTACCGCTAGGTACCTTTGTGTTCGGGTCACATAATTCCCCTATACAGACAGGGCAGGCTATGAAAACAGAAGTTTTCCATAGCTGTTCTCCTTTGAAAGAAAGCACTACCTTCATGCTGACATTTTTCCTTCTCTAGTGAGAAATTTTTGTGTTGACTGTAAACATCTTTCATTTTGCTTCTGCAGCTCAATAGACTCGCATTCTAGGATTCCTCTGTGAGTAGGCAGTAGTGGCTTGGCCAGGCACATTATTCTTATGTTTCACTGTCTTGTTTTGATTTCACTATCTGCATTCTTTTAGGTAGTCTGTGGGAAGGCTCACAAAGCATTATCTGTGCAGTAGTACTGAGCAATGGCTTTTCTGGTTTTTATTTGGTTTAATCACCTTCCTGATTTGGGTGGCTGGAGAGACCATTTGAAATGAATTCTGTCATGGATTTCAATATTAAATCTTCTTTCATGTGCTTTAGTTATTTTCCATAGGAGACTGTTTTGGAGAAGGTGGTTCTCATCTTAGAAGGAGGCAGAAACTTTGCAGTCTGGCTGGAAGAGAAAAAGTGATCTAACTAAACCAAAGTGTGGCTTTTTCATGGCAACGTTTAGGGATTTGATTAGAGGTCTGTGTTTTGGAGGACACCAACTCAGTATTTCGGTTCCTTCAAGACAGTAAGTTGAATAAATTGTAGAATATTCTTTGATATGTCACCTTAAAAATAAAGAAATACCAGCAGCCTTACCCATCCATTGGGGTGATGGCAGAATTTCTTATTTTTGTACCAAGAAGTAAGTCTTGAGGAAATGGTATTTTCTTAAATGTCACAATGCCAAGCATTCAGGAGTTTTAAATGTCATCCCAGAGGAGCACTTTCTCTCTATAAAATTGAAAGGAAAAAAAAAAAGCTGGTTTTGAGTAAGAGCTTCAGTTCTTTAGTGTCTCTTGCATCTGAAGAATGTGTTTTGCAGCAGAGCAGCATGTACAACATTTTTCAAAGGCTCACTTTCTCTATTTTGGAAGTATTTTTTGTTTTCTGGTTCTGTGTGCTTTGTTTAATCCACTTACAATATGTGAGTTTCATGTAGCATCCTTAATTTCTGTCTTTATGGACTCAGCAATGAGTTAAATTCAGTGGAAGTTTTAACTTTGCCCTGCTTGATCATCAGAGTGCTTTCTTTTATGCCAGTTATGAGCTTGATATTTTCTCACTGAGTTGAAATTTAGCTGTATGAGTATATTGTCTCTAAATTTGCTAGCTGGAAACTTCCTGAAGAAGCTTATAGATCTCTGGGCTGCAATGAAGCTGTTACCCAACAGACTGGACAGTGTGGAAGCATGAAGCAGTGACTAAGATGGCAAGATAACACCAATAGAAAGATACTCTGGTTCTAAAGAGGTTTTAATGATTTCAAATGAAGTTCAATTTTTATCTCTTAGGATGTTGTCCATGCTACACTTTATGAAAGTTAGGCTATTTGTTTAGCCAGGACCACTTGCAAAAATTTACCATTTATATCAACTTAATGTTATGCTTAATTAAATTGTTTTGTTTTGTTTTTTAAATACTGTTACTTTATGTGTTAGGACTTTTAAAAACAATTTCTAATAAAATTTCTGTAAGTGGAGAAAATGGGTTTAGAAAATTAGGATCAGAAAATTGTAAGTTGCATGGTTTTTATGATGAATTTTTAATTGCCTTTTCGTGTTGAAACCACGATCAGAGCTGGATGTTAAAACCCCATAACTGGCAGAGAGACATCAGTTTAGAAGTCAAATTTTTTCTTAACCTGTAACTCGTTGTTGGAGTGTAATTTAAATTTGGAGGTGCCAATGACCATTTAAATAAAATCTACAACTTTGTTCAATTTGATCTTATTGTAGACAAATTATGCATACATGCATAGTCTTGAGGATTTATGCTTAGCTTCCTGCACTATGAGTAGTCCCATTGCATTACTCAAAGTATGCAGCATGTCAACATGCACCACACGTCTACAGGAAAGTTCTTAAATTCTATGCCTTTCCTTTAAGTTCATTTCATGTTGCTGTAAAATGGGAAACCCCACTCAAGAATCTAAATGGCAGAAGCAGTCTAAAACAGTGAGAATACCGATTCTGTTTGCTAGTGCTGTGCTACAATTGAACTCTTTGCTTTTTCTTTCCCTCATCCCACTGCAAAGACACATTAGGATTCACTTTGTAGGTTATTTTTGTTTTGGGTTTTATTTTTTTCATGGCTTACTTTTACCATTCTTTTTGCATATGCTAGTCGTACAGCTGCTAGGAAAACATTTCCAACAGAAACCACAGACAGGCTGAGTGAATGCATGAAGTGGTCTGCTGCCTGCTGCCCCATGCATCATGCAGCAGGAGCTACCTGGCTGCTGCAGGGAGAACGTGGATTTGGCTATGCAATAGAATAAAGCCTTCAGCTGCCCCTGTAAAAGAAACAAAGCCCAACAAAAATAACCCATGTGTGACCTGCCTCAGAAGTTGGGCCCTACTGAGGTGGAACAGCAGTTTGGTGTAACATGGACCTAAGTAGCAGACCGTGTTCAGGTTGCTTGTTTCATTGTTTGTATTTGTTTAAATTAATATAATAATATTTTATTTTATTTTATATTTTATTTTTTTTTTATTATGTTTTCACATTCTACTCTTAGGCTCTTAAGGTCCAGATTATCTGGGGTTTGGGTTTATTTTAATTTGTTTGTGTTTTTTACAGGAAGAGCTATAGAGGACCATGAATTAGTAATGGAAGTCCAGTCAAATTGGGTAATGGAAGAAGAAAATAAACTGTATTTTAGAAAAAATTATGCCAAGTATGAATTTTTTAAAAATCCAGTGGTAAGTCCTGACATTGTATCTGTGAAGTGGTGCGATTGCTGTAGTTACAAGAAAGTCTTTTCTGTTACGTGTGGATAGGCAGAGTGTAAAGTTATTAGTGAGTCAGAAGGAGTAACTGGGAGAGAATATCTGGGATATAGGAACATATGAGTTGGCCATGTAACTGTTGTCTAGTCCCTTTGTTGCAATTGTAAAACATCCCTGTTCATACATTTAATTTTTTGGGGGTGAGAGGGCAGACATGCAGACATGGGCTTAACTTTACTGAAGTTTGTACATAGACCTGCAACAAAATAAAGTTATTGAAATTGAATGAAGTTGCCATCAAGTGACAACAAAACATAAAATGAAGCAGTGTGAGGAGGGGCATCTGTAGCAAAGATGGATTTTATCGTTAAAGTGAAAATCGAATGTTATGGGCCAGTGCTGCCGAATGGCAGCTTCTCACAGCTGCAGCCAAATGACAACTGACACAAAAGGCTGTGAGCAGCCATAACCTGTTACAAGTATGTGGAAGTGAAGCCGGAGTTAGTATATGTAAGGAATGGAAGGAGGGCAGAGACAACTTGTCTCTGGATGTTGCCAAAGGTTAATGTTGCTAATTCAGACTGTGGCTGATGGCAAAGGCCGTGGAAGCAGTCCTGGCTCAGCTGGAGAAATTCACCATCTGGTTGCTCAAATGCATGGTGTATTTGGATCACTCCTAATGCTGTCTCTTATAAAGCCAGCTTGTTTCAGATGTCAAAGGGAGAAATAGCAGAAATGTATGAGGACTTGAAAGGTGAAAAGTGGAAGGGAACTCAAATTATCTACCTGTGAAAAGGATGAAAAGGTAAATATTAAGATAATAAAAGATCCAAGAGATCTGAGTTTTTTTTCTTTCTCCACCTGTGTTTCTCTGAGCAAATCCTGTACTCCCCAGCACAGAGGTATCATTGCACCAGTGAAAAATTCTAAGCTTGAGACAGTCTACGGTTAACTGAGTAGCTTTCAAAGAAGTGTGTGGTTAACCAGTGAGTGGAGCCAGCTGTGGAGTATGGCAGACATGCAGCTATGACTAGCATAAGCAACTGTGATTGATCAGAGACCCTACTGTTTCTGTTGAGTCATTCTTCTGGGTACTGTGGGCCCAGGTGTAGCAGGGATGCTTTATCAGAAATGAGTTGATATGAATCAACCCTACCAGTAGTTCAGTTTTATTAAAAATGAAAGTCATTGGACATTGGATGGTTAAGGGAATATTAGCTTCAATCTTGTCTAGACCTTGAGAAAACTTCATAAGTGATGATCAGATTCTTGGCTGGTTCATATTTGCATGACTGTATTGAACTCCCCAGCTGCAGATCTGTCCATAAATTACCCCTTGATCTTTCCTTGATAATGAAAATGGCACTTTAAATGTGGACTTTTTAACCATACCATATTGATATAGTCAGATTTAACTGATCTCCATACGCAAAGTGCACAGATAAAAACTGAGAGGACTTATTCTCTATAAATGGAAGTTATTATAAAATATTTTGCTGGGTTTCTAGTGTAAGGAAAGCAATAGAAAACAATGTTGGCGTGTATTGCCCCTACTTTGCACCACATTGAACCCCCAGGCAACTCTTATACCTCAATAGCAATAGAAATAACTACTAGAAAAACAGCACTCAATAGAAATTACTACTAGAAAAACAGCACTAAGGGCCAAGTACTGGTGTATGAAACCCTCGTGCTTCCAGCAACTGCTGATGTTTGCTCAAAATTTTTAAGGTTTTCAGTAAATAAAAAAAAAAATTTAGGAATGATAGTAAGTAAATGTGAATTACTAGATCAGAGAATCTGCAGTGTCTTGCAGGGCATGGAGAACTTTAATTTTACATCCAAAAGAGGTAGGAAGTTTTATGTTTATTTTTATTGAAATTTGATACAAATTGTTATTGTTACAGAGCTTTTTTCCAGATCACATGATATCTTTTCCAAGTGAGACCCATGCAGCTGTAAGCCACTCTGGGATATTACAGGTATGTAATCTTTTAATGAAGATGAGCCAGAACAACTTAGAATTGCCCATTGCCTGTTTTGTTGTGAGCATAATTTTTTGTCACTGTTGGATCTGTTCCTAGGTTTTGAATAACTCAAGATATGGTTAATATTTTTTTTTTCCTTACAAGATATGAAATGGTATGTCCCTTCCAGACAGTTATTGTATGACCACACTTGGAAACTTACACATTCTTTCAGAGTCACAGAGTGTCAAAGCAGAAAATGAAGTAAAAATGGTTAATGCCTTTACTGGGTATTTCAGGTGAAAGACCGTGTTTCCTTAAAAGGTGGAGTGCTGCAGTACTTGGCATATACTTAACAGCAGGCATTGGTAGAACAATGAGGAAATGGTAATGTGATACAACTGGATATATAAAAAGGTTTAAATGGTTAAACTTAATGAGTAGAAAATTTAGACTGACTAGTATGATTTGTTAGCTTGAAGACTACTGTAGCCTTTGGGAAAAAAAATGGTAGGTCACTCAGTGTTAGTCATCTTTTAAGCAGACACAAGATTTTAATTTACAGTGAGAATAATTTTACAGAATGACCATATCAGGGATCATCATCTTACTTCCCAAAGAGGGGAAAAATGAGTAATAAAGGTGGAAACATACTCATCACTCTTGTTTGCTTGTCACTAGAAAAATTAATTAATAGAAGAACTTTCACTGGTCTTAAGACAACAAGCCTGTGTGTGAGGTTTGGGGAAAAAGACTGGTTGGAAAGGCAACATGATAACGTAAGATATTTAAGGCAAAACTAAAGAAAATGTTAAAACTAGATTGTTGGGGGGGGGGGTAATTATATAGTAAATTCTACTTCAGCATCTGCTAGTAAATGAAAGACATTAAACAACTAATTCTCAAAACATTCCTCTGTATTAAAAAGTTATCCTTATAAAAGTCAGTGCTAGTCAGGAGGTTAAGTTAACCCCAAATGGAATAAAAATATTTCAAATTAAGTGTAACTGACACATACTAGATACCTAAATAAAAAAAACCCCAAATTTCTACAGATGCTGCATATCTAATGAAAATTGGTTCACTTTTGCTAGGCAAATAGCAAATAGATTTTGCAGTCTAACATAAACATTTGATTTAGATACTCTTGCCCATATATGATATATAGCAAATGTGCAGAGCTTGTGGGTAAGATTAAGAATCATTCTAAATAGGTAATGGTTACATCCCATTTTGGTAGAGGGAAAAATCTGTTGTGAACACGCCTCTGTTGCTATTTTATATTGTATTGTCTGTTAAATTGTATTTTGTTCAATGAAACTTAGGAGGCATAAGGTAGAGAATACATTTGTGAATTGTGCAGTCGATATGCACGTTTGAGTGACAGAGCACTGGAACAGGTTGTCCAGGGAGGTTGTGGAGTCTCCTGCACTGGAGATATTCAAGGCTCGCCTGGACAAGTTCCTGTGTGATGTACTCCAGGTTACCCTGCTCTTGCAGGGGGGTTGGACTAGATGATCTTTTGAGGTCCCTTCCAACCTTTGGGATTCTGGGATTCTGTGATAGATGAGTGTGTAGAAGGATGGTTAGGCGATTTATACAGGCCAAATGATTTAAAATGGCAGTCTTAAATTAGAAGCTAAAGATAGGGTTGTTGATGTCTAGAGGATTTATGAGCAGAAGTACCGTTAATCTCACACTGATAATCCTAAAGGAGTAAAGTCGGCCGGTGCATTTCAGCTCTTTTTGCCAGTTTGTGCATGGAGTGTTTTCAGAGGTGTTGTGGATTGCAGATCCCATGGTGTCACTCTTCTTACCAGTGTTTTACTCAGTTTGATCTAATTCTCACTGGTAGGATGATAACCAAAAGCTGCATTTGTTTCTCTATAGCACAGATGAGCAGTTTAAACATGAGACATGGAAAAGCCAAATAGTGAAATGGAGTGGGTTTATGTTATAGATTCAGGGTTATAAATAGAAGGTAAAGTATAAGCAACACCATGAAGGATGCATCTGTCTTAAAATATGTAGTTGTGATTACTACTAGAATGATAACTGATAGTTAAGGAAGGTAATGCAGCTAGGTTTGGGGCTTAAGAAAAAAGCGAAATCAACCATGACAAAGCAAAATTGGTTTCTATTTGGAAACTTGGATGGTTTAGATCTTTTTCAAGAGGGTGTGCTGTGCACAAAAACTAGTTTTGGTTCATTAACTGCATCTATGGCTGGTCATATTCTGTGGATGGTGCCTTTCTTAACCTTTGTGCTTAGTTAAATGCCTGGGTTTCTGCTTGGTGGCTTCATAAACACGGCAGGCTTCTCAACAGAGCCATGACACATGGAGATGTACTTCCCTAGCACAACAGCTAATTCCCAGCACCTCCAACACAAGGCACCTCCAAGGCAGTCTTTGGGAAAAAAATCCAAAAAGGGTTCAGACTTTTTTCTTTTTCCATAAGTCATTGTGCAGTTATTTTGTATTTATTTTGCTGGGGGGGGGGGGGGGGGTGGCTGGTGTCCCCTCAGTATTGCAAAACTTGAGTTGAAAAAAAGTTATTCAAAGAGGCTTCCCTGGTCTCCCTGAGGTGAGAGCCCTGGTGT
>JBCJKH010057729.1:0-21422 GCA_039877255.1 Loriculus beryllinus
CATTCCAGTGCCTCACCACCCTAACAGGAAAGAATCTATTTAAGTTTTACCCCATTACTCCTTGTCCTGTCACTACATTCCCTGATTGAGGAGTCCTGCTCCAGTATATAGGCCCCCTTCAGATACTGGAAGGCTGCTCTGAGGTCTCCACACAGCTTCTCTTCTCCAGGCTGAACAGCCCCAATTTTCTCAGCCTTTCTTCATAAAGGAGGTGCTCCAAGCCCTTGTCATTATGATGGGCTCGCAGTACTGTTCCTGTACTGGCATGGAAGCAGAGTCATGGGGAAAGAGATGGCAGCACATTTTTTGTACTGAGATTTGAAGAAAGGAACTAATTGTGAGTGTATCAGTTACATGTCAGTCATACTGTCTGTTTCTGTTTTGAGACATTCAATTCTAGTGACTGGTGGTAAAGAAGATGAGAGTGTTAGGGAGGCTTGAAGGAAAAAAAAAATTAATGGGGGGAAGCAAGGGGAGGAAAAAAAAAGCCCTGTCCAAGACAATTTCTGGTAGGCAGTCGGGTTCTTGGTGCGGACAGATTGGATGATGTTGATTGTTGACAGCTTCTGCAGCTTGCTAATTACAACTGTAAAAAATTCAGGTGAATGACAGTATCTTGAAATTTTAATTTTGCTTTTTTTAATTTTGCAGCTGCAACTGTTAGTTGGCTATAGCCATAATTGATGGACACTGCCAGTTGCTTAGACAGATGGAAATTAATACTTGTGTTACCATTAGAGCTCACTATCACAGTCACGTTTTCATTAGTCTCCTGCACTGAATTGATGTGTACAAGACAGTGTATTCGGAAGGAGCAAACACAACTCCTACCTGCAGACCAGCCAGTGGTACCACATTCTGTGTGTACTCGCCGTCTCTCTGTGCAAGGTTGTGCACCTCTAGATGGTGGGCAAAGATGGTGAGACTGGATTAAGAAAGAGTTGTTGCTCTGGGTTCCTGTGTGTGTAGGGGGTTGAGGCATCTCTGAGAGTTGGCTTTGTGGTGGGTTCTGGTCACTAGGCTGGCTTTGGGAAGGAACAGCAGGGGTGACAAGGAGGTACCTGTGCTCAGTGGTACCCTGCACAAACTGTATTCAAATAGGGGCAGTTTTCTAGTACTGTTTTCTTAAATCTGATGGATGTGGGAAGCCTTAAAATGTGTAGCAGTAGCTGGGATTTTCCCACTGTTGCCAAAATGTCCCTCTGCCTTACATGAAAGGGGAAAGGCTGGAACAAGGCAGAATTGTCTATGTGTACTTGGGGAAGATATTTATACATGTCTTCCAGCACCAAATGCACCAAATGTATTACCTCCCAGTAAGGCTGGGAGGCATGAACTGTGACTCAAGGAGGCTTCCCTGCAGTGGCAGCACTAGAGGTGGCTTTCGCATACAAGCAGGTTCTGCAAAGTGTTCTTCAGTAATTTAAAGGCCCTATATTTTTTTTGGCTCTTGTAGGCAGAGATTCTCTTGGGTCCTAAAGTCTCCATCAGGAAGTAGCAATAGAGTTTTTGGCATTTTTATTTTTCCTTTCTTTCTTTTTCTGTATGTGCACTAAATATTTGAAATGAGCAAATACTTCTTTTTCTGTGCTTAAATTAATTGAGACTAGGACTGTCGGCTTCTGTCCTGAAAAGTGTTTTCTGGACATGAGTGTGCAGCTGCAGATGTTACCAAAGCTTAGAGGGGAGAACTGAGAGAAACACTTGCTTTCCAAGATACTGGAGCTGTCTGTTGAATATAGAGCAGGTCACCTGTTTGCTAGGATGGTGCAGGCAAGAACAGGCCCTTTGTTTTACCTGAGCTTCTGGAAAAGTTTAGATGTTGTTTAACATTGCCATAATAATGTGGGAATCTTTTAAGGCTTGTGTCACAGTTGATGGAAGCTTGTGGTTTAACTTCTTCATTGTCAGAAATGCAGGTAGTATCGTCTCTGAGTTGTAGCTACCTGCACGTCATGTGAACTTGGAGCTAATAGTGGTTGCAAGGGAAATGCATAGAGGTAGGGTAAGTGAAAGCAGTTAAGAATCTCAAGTAGTACATGGAGGAAGCAGCAGTGGGTTGAGGTTTTCGTGGGTAGAGGTGTGATCTTCTAGGTGGAAGAGAGCTCCTCACCTGCAGTGAGGGAGAGCTGCAGAAATATTAGTCAAAGAACTCACTGAGACACTGGCTACGTTTTGACACAGAAAGTAAATTCATAAATTCTGAGCCCTCTGAAGCTTGCTTTTAACATTATGCAGAACAGTTTGCTTCAAGCTAGTGAGGAAAACCCACCTTCCCTTGGTGTTGAGTGAGAGCAGTGAAGTGGGACTCCCTTCTTCCCTGGAGGCGTTCATGAGCTGTATTTAGAGGTAAGCTGACAGAACTGATCACAGCTCAGCTGGAGGTGCAAACATACCTACTTGCTGTTGTGTTGACCTCTTCGGAGGGGAGGTCATGTGCACACAGTCCTCTCTTCCCATCTCTCCTCCTAACCCTGCTCCATGACCAGACTGATGCCTCATCTTAAGACCCACCAGGTCTCACTGGTAGTTCTGACCTGAGAGCTAAAATGCAGGCAGCAGCACAGGAGCTCTGTGCCGGCCTGGTTAGCAGAGCTGTGTTGGAGGTGTAGTTGTGCACTTGCATGTTGCACAGGAGATGTTCATATGCAAAGGTAAGGTTGTGTTGCCCACTGGTATGCCAATTACTGGATATTAATGGCAGGATAGCATGCACATGCCTAAACTGGGAAGCAGAAGGTTAATAGACGAACAGCACCAGAAGATCCCATTTATCAGTTTCTATTTATCTCTCCTTGGGAGGTGGCAGGTTTACAGTAAATACCTTCTGTCCTCCTAATTTCCAAATGATGGGGATAATGATGGAGAATGGTGAAGTCATTAACTGGGACAGCTTCTGTGCATCACTCTGTCAACCGCATCTCTCCAAGACCTGCAATGAGAAGTGATGGGCCCCAGCTGTTCACCAGATTCTCTTCCCTTCCCCCTCCCTATTCTCAACCCCAATTACAGGCTTAGCAATTAAAAAGAGGGGAAAAAATAACACCCCCAAACCCCAAAAGACAAAAGCCAGTCCCTTCCTCTTTCACTGCAGTGATAGGCCAGCCTGCATGTGTGTGTGTTTTGGGGGGGGGGGGGATGTACCAATCTGGTCCCAGTCAAACACAATGGTATCACTGGACCTAGCAGTGTCAGTCAGGCAAGTGTTCCAGGTGAGGGGAATGGGTAACTGAAATGAGCACAACATGGAAGCAGCTTGTGCTTCTGGGATAGAGGCATTGCAGAGAGCACAATGGCTGGGCTTTACTTCTAGATGCCACTACTTTCAAGTGCAAGCTCTGCAAGGCAAAAAGTTGTCTCTGAAACACAAGACAAGGTGCAAATGAAAATTCACTTAAGTAGAGTGTTGCTTTCAAAAGCTTATTTTTCCTTATGACATTTCTTTGTAGCTGACTTGAGTTAGGGGGTTTTCTATTGCTGTTTGTTTTGCATTTGGACAGTGGCTGTGACTCGATGTCTGTTTTCAGAGAGAGGTTTAGCATTTGTAACAGCCATGCATTCATCCAGTGAATACCTGTGATTTATTGCTGGCCCTGTTGAAAGCACTGCATTTCTGTCTGTGAGAGGTGGGAAAAATCCACCCTTACCCCAGGGGCAACGGAGGTTTTCATTACAGTGAGAGGGGAAAAACATTATGTGTGCTTTGTCATATGCTCACAATATCCTGGTAAATCCTGAGCCTGTGTACAAGTGTCTTCAAAGCTGCTTTTGAGTAATAGCTCTTCAGTGAGCTGTCTTTTTTTCTTGCTACAATTCATGAATTAAAGGGGTAGCTTTACCTATAGAAAAGCTACTGGCACTTGCTGTGGCCTTGAGTATTGTATAATATGGTGGAGCCGTGCAGACCTGTGGGTCACTCCTTTTGCTCGATTGTCAGCCCAGCCTCCTGCCTTGGCGTGTTTTGAAAAGAGAGGCCTGCCTGAAATACGGATTTCCTCTGCATCCACCATGTGTCGGGCTCATAAAGGAACTCTTGAGCTGTGGGAGCTTTATATCAGAAGGGTTCATTAACTTTCAAATGTTTCAATTGAGAAATTTCAGAGCTCTCAGCAATAGACCAAGGTGGCTAGCTCAGCCAAGAGTATCTCCTGGCAGTCAGGTACAGATGTGATTGCTAGTCAGAGCACCGTAAGAAACCTAATAGTTTCCCAGGAAGTGTCATACTTGAGCTGGAGAGGCTTAAACCACATAGCCCAGAGAGACTGTAAATAATTTTTATTAGGTTTTAAGAGGTAGGAACATAGAAGAGCCTTTAACTTGTAGAATACCAGGAATTCAGTCTACAGGGTTGCAGAGCCACGTATTTATGTGGTTCATTGTGTTCATTTGGCTGTCCTGGGAAATGTGACAGGAGGAAGGAAACCATAGTTGTGGTGAGAGAAAGGACTCTGGTACTGCCTAATTCTGAGCAGGTGATTAACTGCGTTCTTAAATGCTTTGGGCCAGGATACATCATGATGCTACAGAGGGACATTAGTTTTTGGCTAATGTCTCTGGAAATGTGGTATCTGAGCAGAGGTAGATTAACACTGAAAGGCAGTGGAACTTTTAGAAATGTGATGTTAGACAAGGTGGAGAGTAAATGTTTCCTAAACATTTACTTCTTTATTTTCAAATCCTAGGTGCTGCTCTTTGCCATATGGACCCACACAGATGTTTACATTGCTCCAAACTGGTCGGGTAGCTGTGTGTCAGGGAGTCTTCTTCCAAGGGCTTAGACTTGGGTTAAACACCTCTGGTATCTCTGGGCTAATAACTTTATTGTGTATCTTCAGTCATAAATGTTTAGGCCAGGAAAAGTGGAGTTTGATTTCATGTGTAATAAAGTGGGTTACTCTCACCAGCTTTATGCTGGCTGTGCTCGAGGACTGACATTTGACCAATCTGTTCTGCAGCTTTGGTTTAGATGTGTGAGGAGGTGCAAGTTCACTGGGATTCCAGAACAAACTGGAGGGTGGGGGGCTTGAGTGTGTTTTATGATGGTTTTGCAGTATTATTCTTCTTGTTGGGCTGCTTTTCAGTTAGCTGGCCTTGCCTAGGTTCTTGTGCAGACAAGTTAGCTGGAACTTAACAAGCAAAACAAAGTTTTGGATTTCAGCCCTCCTATGTTGCCTTGGTTTCCACAAGAGCTCCTAGCTGGAAATTAGAATATGCATCATTGTTAATGTCTCAACTTGCTGCGATGTGTGGCTGTTGGGTGTCCTACGGTACCAGTACAGGAGCATCAGCTATTCCTGTGGCTAGCCTCTTGGTTTTGACAGCTCAAGCATGCACAAATCAGGCTAAACAGAACATGCAGTATTAAACATCTGTTGACTTCTAAATAGGGAAAATGGTATTAGTCACTCTAAGCAATCTGTATGATAATTTCAGGAAAACATGAGGTGGCTGTTCTCCCAGTGGAAGAAATAGCTGATGGATCTTTTTACGTACATAAACTAGGGGTAGGAAAGATGTAAAAGCCTAGTACAGAGGGAAGTTCTACATCCCTGAGAAATGTTTGATAGAATCATAGAGTGGTTTGAGTTGGAAAGGACCTTAAGATCATCTACTTCCAAGTGTCCTGCCATGGGTAGGTATGCCTCACCCTAGATCATGTCGCCTTGAGCACTACCAGGGCTGGAACATTTACTACATTTCCTACTTCTCTGGGCAACCTTGGTGGAGAAAATAAAAGCAAGGCTGTCTATTGCTGGGCATTTGTTTGGGTAGGACAATATCTACAGTTCCAGATCGTGGGGAAGATGAATGTTGTTACAGATAATGCTGGTCAAGTGAAAGAAATGCCACTGGAGCATTGTAATGTCTATCCAAAATAATTTTTTCAATTATGTGTAACATACAGCAGTGGATGACTTGAAAAATTATCCTAGCTGACAGCACAAAGGCAGCAAAATTTTATATTCAAGTCCATTTTTATAGGTGCAGAGTGTACACATTAACCCTCTGACTATAGATGGTTTGGAGAAGACAGAAGGGGCTGTTCACCGTGAGTGTTTAGTGCTTGTTTCAACTTGTCTAACTACTTGTGTTCCAGCACTGGCTATTGAACACAGTCACAGCTTTCAGAGTGAGGTGAAGCAGTGCATGTCTGCAGAACATTATGGATGAATCTAATGCCTTACATTGATTTAAGTGAACTCTGGCTTTGTCAAAAAGGAAGCTATTTACTCGAATATTTTTCCTTGAATATTTTTCCTTGAATAATTAATTTTTTAATGTCTCTGCTAGGTGAGGTATTTGAATTTGGGTTCAGTAGGATGTGTGTGCTGTAAGTGGTAATGCTTAGTGGATGTGCTCTGCTCAAGTATGGGAGAATTCAGCTTGCTCCAGTGTCTCACCATACTCATAATGAAGAATTTTTTCCTAATATCTGATTTAAATCTTCCCTCTGTCAGTTTAAAGCCATTCCCACTTCTCCTGTCACTACAATCTTCGGTAAAAAGTCGCTCTCCAGATTTCTTATAGGTCCCGTTTAGGTACTGGAAGCTGCTATAAGCTCTCCCCAGAGAAAATAACAGAATGTGACTTGCCTGTGTTTTGGCAGGTCCACACAAGCTGGTGACAGATTTGGGAGCAGAGCCTTCCTGTGTCCTAAGATCACATGTTGTTTGAACTGTGCTGTTACTTTGTGAAGTTCTTAGTGAGTTACAGAATCTGTCAAAATTCTGTAGATTGTTTGAACCCGTGGACTGCTACAGAGGATTCAGCTCCTTTAGGTAAAGCTAACACTACTGAGAAGTAATGCCTTTTATGCTTGAAGTCAGTAGAGTCTGTTTAAAGAAGAGGTGGCTAGATAGCCAGTATATACCACTGACTGTTGTAGCTCAGAAGGGGTGTCAGATGCTGCATTCATTTACCATGGCAGTAGGGTGTGTAAAGGAAATTCCAAGAGTTTCTTTGAGATTCTAAGGATCCCAGGCTTCTTCCACTTGTCTCTTCCAGAAGAGTGCTGTTGTGATTGAAGAAGTTCTTTCCTGTGAGAGTGGTGAGGCACTGGCACAGGTTCCCCCAAGAAGTGATGAATGCTCCATCCTTGTCACTGTTCAAGGCCAGGTTGAACAGAGCCTTGGTCCAGTGGTCTAGTGTGAGGCATCCCTGCCCATGGCAGGGGTTTGGAACTGGATGATTTGAGGTCCTTTCCCACCTAAACCATTCTGTGATTTTATGATTTGTTTTGGTATAAAGGAACCTCCCACTTGCTGATCTCAGAAACCACACAGTGTGAACCCTTCTGATGCCCGTTATGCTGACTCCTAAAAATCCTTAACATTAAGTACATGGTAATGACCTCAGCTTTCACCCAGAGTTGTATTTTATTTGCAGGTGCTTCTATTGCTATATTTTAATTACTCTGTGTACATCTTTTCCATTCCTTTTTTTGCTTCTGTTAACAAAGGGAACGTGCGCAGTTCTATCTTGCTACCATTTTATTTCAGATAAACTGGCTGTGATACAGACCTCAAAGCCAGAAGCTCTGGCCACAATGTCCTGTAGACTGTACATACAGCATTTCATGGGTAACTGCTGTAAAAAATGGGCAGCACCGTGGTGCAGAGTTCTGACTTCTCATTCCAAGGTTTCAGTCTTACTGACATCATAGAGCAAGCATGTAACATGCAGTTCAACAGCAGTTGCTTTGACTGGCTACACAGGCATTTCTGTCACTTTTGCTGTTCTGGCCACTGCTCTTAATCAAAGAGCTGGAAGGAAACTCTCATTAGAGAGGCTTTCTCTCAGTTGTTCAAAAGCCTCCACTTGGCTAATAGAGGTTTTAGAGAGCTCTTGCTTCTGGTTAGGGTTGCTCTACTTGACCTGATCTAGGCCTGAGGCAGAATGGAGAAAGGGCAGGCTTAAAATAAATTATGTCTGAGTAAACACAATTGCTAGAGATGTGCAGGATTTTGTTCTGTAAGAAGGCTTAGTAAAGGAGTAAAGAGTTGCCCTGCCATAGCAAAAAACTGCTGGTATACATGTGACCGAGGAGATTGTTGCTAACTTGTACATGAAAGAGGGAGTCTATGGAATGAATCAGTGTTTTCCTGTCTGTTGCTTGCATGTCCAGCAGTCAGAGCCCAGGCGTTGTGCTGTTGGATGTGGAAGAAATGGGAGTTCAAGGCAAGCTGTGTGGCGGAGCCTGTATGGAGTCTGAATGGAAGAAGAAGGTAGTTGAAATGCCAGGTAGCTGATCTTGGTGCTTAGGCACCAAGGCTCGCTGCAGGCTGAGCAGTCTTTAAAACTGGAAGAAGTGCATTTGTGGGCCTCATTTTCTGTAGAAAAGGAAAGGTAGCAGCCTCTGAGTGCCTAGAATAATGTAAGAAGCTGCCTAGAGAAGGGATGCGATGGAATCCAGATCCAAATGGAGATGGAGCAAAGGAGAAAGGGGGAGAGTCAGTGGGGTATTGATCAGATGTTTGCTGAATTCCTATATAGCATTCCCAGTTGGGCAGGCTTTCTCAGACCTATCACAGTAGGTCTGTCCTGTCAGGAGTCAGCACAGAGATGAAGGGACAGATCAAGAAAGGAGACAGAGTATAAGCAATGTACATGATCTCCCCCCAGGGACATGTTAAATTTAAGTTTCTTTGTTAATAGTTTCATAGCATATTAGTGGCTGACCTTGCAGTGAGGATATGTAAGTACTTTCCACCTCTCCTTTTTCCTTGCGTTTTGCTTTTTATCTTCTTGCAGAGCAATAAAGATGCTTGGCTCCAGAGAGCTCTTATAGGAATTAAATTCTTAAGACACAGCATTGCTCTGTGGAGAGAGATGGAGGAAGTTATGAGGACAGGAATGGGAAGGAGGTTTGTCAGAAATAATTTTAGGATTGATCAGAGCAGGGTGGGAGGAAGGGGTACTCCTGAACAGGGTATGCTTGTTTCAGGAGATGATGTACAGCATCAAAGTCAGAGTGCTTGGAATCCATAGTGCTGGGAGCTCCATGCTATAAGAATTGGCCCCTGCTCAGGGATGCTACTGTTGCACAGAAAGAAATTAAGAACTAATCACTCTTCCTATGTACACCGTCAAGGGGGACTGCAGGCTCCATCTGGTGAGGGGAGGGGCTCTCCCCACTGGGTAGCAGGCATGGAACTGAAACTTGGGTTTCTCTGTGCTCTAAATGGAGCTATAAATGCAGCAATGAAGGGAATAACTCTCTTGGGGTTTATCTTGATCATGTTGGGTCTGCTTTGGTTTAGACCCGTGTCTACTACCAGTGATTCCATGTGGGATGCTCCCAGTTGAGGGATCTGAGGCTCTGCAAAAGAGGGTAACAGAAGGGTTATAGAAAAATAATAATTTATGACCTGTAGGCCACCAACAAAGGGAAAACTTATTTTCAGCTCTTCCAAGACACAGGCTGAATCTTCACCAGGCTAAGTGCAATTTGGTGTCCTTTCTGAACACAGGCCAAGGACAAGAGTCCCAGTGGTGCCTTTAGTCGCACCATGTGCCTTAAACACTGTGCTGATGGCAGATGCCTGGATGGGGACCTCTGGATTACTGTGAGAAGATGCAGGTGGGAACCATCCAGTGTAGCTGCCTTACCAGTGTTTGGCCAGCATCTTCCAATGCCACAGTGGCTTCCAAGTGTAGAACTGTGCCTAAGGATGGGAGTTTCTCTGTCCTATGTCTGCTGTCCATCTTTTTTGTGTTGAGGGGACAGGGACCTTTGTTTGAATGGCAGAGGATCTTTAGACAAGCTGTCTGCATTGATATACACAGATGACTTTATGTGCTGGAGATGGAAGGTGTGGCTGAGCAGGGAAGGGAAGCTATCGAGGTCTCCAGGGAGCAAAACACAGGTTTGCTGATAGGTTTGATTGAGCGAGTGATGGCTTGTCACACATGAGAGAAGTCTGTATGAGTGCTTGGAAGAGAAACCCCCGGGGAGTTGTTAAACTCAAAAAAGCCATCCTGAGCTCAAGAAGTCTCAGAGCTACAAGTTCTTAAGGACTGGGAGCGTGTTCTGAGTAAGTGTCCCCATGTGCCTGCTTTATGCCTGTACCTTTGCGAGTGTCTGCCTCTGGCCTCTGTGACAGCATGCTGGGCTACGTGGTTCTTTGGTGCGAGCCACAGCAGGTGTTCTTCTGGAAAAAACTACTGTGGAGATGATTTAAGACTAAAAGAGCCCTGAATGCTTACAAAATACATCCATAGCTTCGTAAAGACTTAGCTAAATTTTACTGGCTGTTGAAAGAAATCAGAGAAAGCTGTGGTCTTGATCTGGGGGGTGGTTGTGGAGAGGGGGGCAGATGAGTTCATCACGAAACTGATGTATTGTAAGGTTTCTTTTGAATTGGTGAAATGCTAACGTGCTGTTGAATGACAGCCTGTGGCTTTGTGGTACTGACTGCAGGGTGCTAAGGTCAGGAATCTAGGTGGCAAAAGCAGCTCTGTGTTCAGCTGAGGAAGGAGAGCTGCCTCAGGTGTAAGACAAGAAGTGTTGCTGTTGTGCTGTGGATTGCTGTGTTATTTCTTACTCTCCCGGCTTCAGCTGTAACAGTTGTTTTTTTTTCTTTCTTAGTAGCTGGTGCAGTGCTGTGTTTTCAACTTTAGCCTGAGAGCAATGTTGATAACACAGCCATGTTTTCAGTTGTTGCTAAGTAATGCTTACCCCGATTAAGGACTTTCAGTCTCACGCTCTGGTATTTAAGACAAGGGTTAAGAGCAATCGGCTAATGCTGAAACCTACCTTTTGACATTTAAGTGAGTGTATGCTGCTGTAAATAACTATGTATACTCAAAGAGACTATGTCTATTAAATTATGAAAAGCTTAAGAAATAGAACAGGGTTGTGCAGAGGTAACAGAGTGTGGAAAATAACTAATAAAGTAGCAAAAAAAATGGGTTGTCTAAATGTCACCTGTGTTGAGATACATTTTCCTTTGGTTATTTTTCTAATTACTGTTGTAGTCTACTGGACTGTGGTAAGTATAAGCGTGTCAGGAAGGAGATAAACTCTTATTCCAAAATAGAAAAGAGAGTTTTTACTTCAAGACATTCTCAATACAGAACAGTACTTCAGAAGCTCTAGCTTGTAGATACTCTAGAGGCTCCTAGAGACCCCAGTTGCGAGATTCAGGGTAAGAATGAAGATCCTGATTCATGTCAAGATCTGCAGTTATTTTTCTGTAGGACAGGATTCAGTCCTCCTATATCTAAAGTTACTTAGATGGAGGAGAGAAAGGTAGGCATCAAAACCGTGAGCTGTATGTGGATGTACCTCATCCTGCTCGCACGTCGGTTTCTGTTCAGCTCACAGGGCTGACACAGATTGCTTTGGCTTGAGAGGTTTTACCAGGCCTGGGCTCCTTGAGGTAAAGCAACCAGACTGGAGCAGAGTCTGCTGTTGGTCATGAGTTTCCAACTCATTGCTTTTGCCTTTATTGGTCTATGCAGCTAATTTTGCAGTCACCCCATTACACATCTTCATAAATGAAGCTACTGCTGAGGTCAGAGGGCAGAAGCTCATGTGCAAATGAACATTCCACACATCCTCGTTATGTTACACATCCTCGGACCTTTGAGATCAGCTCTAACAAGCATAATGCAAACAGTACTTTAGTTTGTCACATGCCACTGGGAAATTAAATGTCTTCCAAGCACTTGTCACTTAAAATTTGCAGTGACATTTACTGCATTTGACAAAACGTAAGAGAAAGAGGTTCCAATTAACCAGAACATCAAACACTATAGATAGTGCAGTTTATTTTGGAGGCATGATATTCAGAAAGGTCAGTCTCAGGCAGCTAACCTCGGCCCTGTGTACCATTTGCTGTGGCTAATGAGCACTTAGCTCGGTTACATGATGAGTAAATCCTTATTGTGCAGTTAATGTATGTATGTGGTGAAACTGGCTTTGCCCTGTAGAGGTGCTGTGTGAAAACTCTGTAATGTGCTACAGCCAGGTGGCTTTTATAGAGACTGTTGAGCAGAGGGGTCAGAGTTCAGCAATGTAAAAACCTGTGTAAGTTAAAATGGGAATACTGCTTTTTAAATACAAGCTACGAAGAGTTACATAGGCCCTAATAATCATTGGAACATCAGTGCTTGTCCTCCTCAGTGCAGCAATGTAAGAGGCAGTGCTGCAAAAGATAGATTGGGAATTTTCTAGCTGGTGGGTGATGCTTAAAATAGCTTACTACTTTATATACATGCTTAATAAAGTAAAAATAAAGTGTTTATTGCAATAGTGTAATACTGTGTAAGGCTCCTTTAGCAGCTATATGCAGGATACATGTGTGATTTAAAAATCAAAACTGCCCTGAGGTTTGGGTGTGGTAGATGGAATTTCACTTTTGCAAATGCGAGCAACAATAAAATGGGATGAAGGCAATGGTAAGAACCAGGAGGATCTTCACAAAAGAAGTTTGGGTGTTCTTACACATCCTTTAAAACACTTCTTTTTTTTCTATGTCCTAACAAACCCATATTTTTACGTTGTACTATAATGGTTTCTAGATGTGCTCTAGCCCAATTCTGTTCTTCTGGTTTAAGTAATAGATGACAGGGCAGTGATGCTGCAAATGACAGCTCTTTGAGCTGTTAACTCTGAATACTGTTTGGGTATCTGAATGCTTCTGTTCTTGGTAACTTCTTGGGAGTGCTCATTTGAACACAAATGACAGACAATTCAATGTGCTGCTGGGATAATTCTGAACTTTACTTCTTTAAGAATTAAAGATAAACCCGTAGTTTGCTTTTAATACTGTATTTGTTTTCCTTCTGTGAACTTGGCTCCCTGTAGGAACAGTTTTGGAGAGATGTTCAGTGCTTTAAAGTCGAGTACTTGTGATTTACTGTGCTGCAGGCTAGGCAGGATTCTCCCCAGTCTGCTTTCCACTGGGCTGTGCTTGATTCCATGGACTGGTGGGAGAGAAGGGGCAGTGACAGTAAGAGAGAAAGCTTGTGCTGATTGAAGTTTGGTGGGAGTTTGATCACTGGCCAGAGGAAGAGTAAGATAGTTGTCTTCAGTCTGCGAGAGGAAAAAAGATCAAGAACTTGGAATGGTGGAGCCTAATATTGTCAGGCTTTTAGCTAAAACAGGCTTCCTGGGTCACAGTGTGAATGAAATAATTTCTTGAAATAAACAGAGGTCTCTTCGTACCAAAGTCATAGCAACAAAATGACCTCACACTGCAACTTTACTCCCCCTTCCTTGTACTTGTTGCTTTAATTTCCTACAATATGTTATTCTTGTTGTTTGGAATCATGGGGAGGAGGGAGAGAGGGGAAACCAACCTGTGTAAAAATTAGCTTTGAGTTATTCCATCTGTGGACTCTTAATTTTGTCATGAAAACAGAGAAGCCTGGCAGGAAGCTAGCTTTTGACTGGCTTCATGTATCCTCTTGTCTGGAGCTGGGTAAGAAAGTGTGGCATTTAGAATGAAAGCAAAAGCTTCATTTCTGGAACTCTGAGTGTTTGCCCAATTCTTTGACCATCTGTTTTTGTTGACAACCACCTCTTTGTGTTGTGCCAAAGTTATTTTGGCTTTTAGAATCTGTATATGCGTGTGTGTATGTGTGTACATGGTGGTGTGGTTGTGTGTGGCTGCATGTAGATCATTAGGGCACTACTTATTGGGTGAGTTTGCGGGAAGTTGAATGCACAAAAGCAGTTATTTTGGGAGGATTACATCACCATGAGGAGTACAATGATTAATGCTGCTTCTCTAAGAGGCACTCAAGTCCTATCCACTTTGTTGTCCTGTTTAAAAGCTGCCAGCTTCCAGTATCATTCCTTAAGTGGCTTTGGTTGTGTTGCCACTGTTTTGAATATGCAACTACGTGCCTCAAAACTCTGTGCTGGGTTTAATAGCACTGACGGAATGCCCAGCATCTGACTGAATAGCAGATAGTTCTCTGTGCTGCATAGTGCTAGAGTGGGGGCCTGTTTGGTGGTGGTATCATGCAGGTGCTCAGTCACATTAGCCTTTTCTTGGCTTCACTCATCTTCCATTCTTGATATCAGTTAGAAGGGTAAGTACTTATTCCTGTATCCTTCGTCTGCTAATTATATTCACTATCAGTATATATTGGAGATGCACCAGAACAGATGATGTTCAGAACTCTATCATAGAATTGCAGAAGCATTTTGACATTCAGCTTCAAAACCTAGTGTGAGACACTTGTGCTTCTTGAGCATGTTTGATTTTGGATCTGCATTTTCTCTACATACAAATTCTCTTGTTTTCTTTTGAAAGCCATATCTAGAAACTGAGAATTCATTTTCTACTGCTTTCCACACTTAGCTTTTCCAGCAGTGAGTTGTGAACTCTTGCTCGGCATGAGAGTAGGGCAGAGTAACATATATAGCCTGTGACAGCAGCAAAATGAGGCTAACAAATATCCTACTGAGGATGCAGTGTGACAGCTTCATCCATCCAGCTGAATTTGCATTGTGAGTATGAAATAGCTGTGTGTCATGGGCCACTGCCATTGCACACAATCATTTATTTAATAACTCAGTGCACAGACATTAAAGGGGAGCCATGCAACAGCACATCATTTTGTTGAAGACAAATAAGGAATTAAGGTATGGGAACATTTAGGAAAATCTGGTTTGTACGGTTCCATTAGTATAACTTTAATGTTCAGCCAGGCAATGCCTCAGGTGTAAAATGGACAGCATTTTTATGAACAGTGGCCAAGGCATGGAGTGCAGCATCCCAGGCTGCTTCCCAGTGGTGGTTTCCTTTGTGCTGAATATGAAGGTGGCCATTTAAAACGATCAGCTTATTGCATTGCAATGTAATGTATTAGAGGTAGTTCTGCACCTTGCACTAGGTGTTCTCTGGCACGTGAACCAGGTAGGGTAAGCCTCCTTAAGATCTTGACTATTACTTTTTTTTTTTGTCTAGAGAAAGACAGGCTTGTTCGGCTTGAAGAAGAGAAGGCTTTGGGGACACAGACCAGCCTTACAGCATCTAAAGGGGGAAAACAGGAAAACCGAGGAGGGACTTTTGACATGGGCATGTAGGGAACTGAATGAGGATAAATTTAGCTTAGACATTAGGAAGAAAGTCTTTACTATGAGGGTAGTGAGTGTTTCCAGCACTGGCACAGATTGCCCAGAGAAGCTTTGTCTGCCCTATCCCTAGCAGTGTTTAAGGCAAGGCTGGACAGAAGTTGGAGCAACCTGGTCTAGTGGAAAGTGTCCCTGTCCATGGCAGCAGCTTTGGAACTGGGTGACCTTTAAAGGTCTCTTCCTACCCAATCCATTCTATGATTCTCTGATAATTCACACAGAATTGTTTGTATTTGGTGAAATGCCAAGTGCTGCAATTCCATCACGAGGAGAGCTAATTTTAGGTCATGTGGAGTGCCTTGAAATCAAGGTTCTTAAATTCATCCAGAGAGGAAAAATGGAGAAACTAAAATGCCTGAAACAGGGGTCATTCTGAAAATATGATAATAAGCATGAAAGAAAATACTCTGTCACTTTAGATGTGTTCCCAGGACTTGCCTTCAACCCACATGTTTCCATGTGTAAATAAGGTGTCAAAGGTCAGTGAGGTTTGTTGGCTTGTACAAACGCCTCTCGTGAGTGGTAGTGCAGTTGTGAAAGGACAAGTGACAATATCTCAAAACCAAAATTAGCGTTTAGGAAGGCCAGACCTGAATTTAGGCATGGGCAGTATGTCACACTGAGAAAAGGGAACAGTGGCAGTTTTGTTGATGTGTAAACCAAGGGGTTTATTGTGAAAAATGTAAGGGAAGTTAATAGAGTCCAGATGTGAAACTCTGAAGTCTTTTGCTTGCACTTTAAAATAGTGGTTTTTCACTGCAGGGAAATAAATAAAGGATTCTTCATTTTTCTCATCAGTGGGAGTCTAATTTTAACAGTGTAAAAAAGATTCCATGTTGTCTGCTGTAATAGTAAGTCATCAGACTAACTAGAAAGGAATGCTAAAGGTTGTCGCTCCCCCTTAGCATCAGCAGTGCTAAAGCTTTCCTCACAGCCAGGCCAGCTCTAAACCTTCAGTTCTTATTTGCAGCACTCAGCTATGTGCATGAAATGTCTCCTGGGTTGCTTTGCTTAATAGCAGTTTAGAATAGAAGGGCCTCACAAGTGAAGAGTTCAAAGAATTGCTGTTCTTGAAGGCCTGTAGAAAGGCATACTGAAAAACCAGAAAAATCCCAAGAGCAGAAGCTACAAGGAAGAACAGCTCAAGAAAAGAGAGATGACTGTTTTATTGTGTTTATCTTCACTGACATAACACAGAAAATACAGGTTGCTGTTGTTATTTCTACTGTTAAATACCATAGCTGCGTGCACAGGCTGGCTGCAGTGGTTACTACTTCCTTGCCCTCTCAAATTAGGGCAGCCTAGTTGCAGGCTCAGTAGGTAAGCGACTGTCTTAGTCTTATTTGGAATTGGATTGGCCACTGGTGCCCTATTTATACCTGAAATACACAGGAAAGATCAAGAGCATGTTCTGCAGCTTTTGAAACCAATACTGAGTAGTTATTCAAACTGTCTGTTGGTATAAATTGATGCCACCTCATGGATTTCAGTGGCATATCATCCACTAAATCAAGGAGAGGAGGTGTCTTGGAAGGCATGTAACAGAAAGGAAATGTTCATATTCAGTTGTGTGTAGTTCTGTGTTACTGTTATCTTGTGGTATTTAAGGCAGATTTTGACTTGAGGCCAATGTGTGTTTGGCAAGATGGCTAAATAGCTCAAAAAATATCTCTAAAAGCACAAGAAAGTTACAAGATACTCTACTGGCAGGAAACAAGTCTTTAATTTAGCTTAAAACAAAGCAATGTGGAAACTCTTAAGAGTTTTGCTCCTTAGCATAATAGTTTATTTATCCTGCACAACTTGTCTGCAATTACACATTCTTTCAGAAGTCGATTTCTAAAGCAGAGCAGCACAGAGGAAAAGGATGAGAGCTCTGTCTGCCAGTTAGGTGAAAGGGCAGTCAGTATCCCTATGCATTCTTTTGGTAGAAGCATTTTTCCTGTGATTTTTACCTTGAGCTTGCTGTCAGTGAATTTAGGTCCTTCGCTCATTACTGTAAATGAATCCAGAGGCATTTTTTCTAATCCAGTTTCAGATATGGCTTTAGCTGATGCTGCAGATCAGGTGTCAATGCTAAGATCTTGTGCTGTTTGGATCATCTGAGGGGAGGTACTTTATTGTACACCTCATCCCAGAGACCTCTGTTTTATCCCTGTGAACATAGAACCATGCATGGCTAACATTTTAACTCCTTTAGATGCAAAAGATGGGGAAGAAGCTGATCTCAACTGTCAACTCAAAGGAAAAAAAAAAGATAATGTGAGTCATATTGAATGTCATTATCATAATAAGGTTCCCCTCTGTAGTGCCCAGTGGCTATAACTTCCCTCTCACAATGGATATGTGTCACAGGGGCACGTGCTATGTTAGCCTTCCTGTCTTGGCCTGTTGCTAGTAGCAATGCCATTACACTGCGGTTTGCTTCGGTGCTGTAGGAGTAGCTTAGTGTATATGAACAAAGGTGGAGAAACAATGGGAAGCCCCACTGGGAATTATTTTGAAAGCAGATTTATAATTGCCCAAAGGAAACAAAACTGTGTTTGCTCACAAGACTCAGGATTTGCAGTTTTCAAAGCCTTTTTAGTTTCTTCACAGCTGTAATTCCTAAGATTTATCAGTCTATTTGGAGTGGTTTTGTCCTGAAGGAAGTGTCAGAGATGGCTGCTAATTCTGGCTAGAAAGCTTGATTTAGTTAGCCGAAATCCTGCTTTGCATTTGCTAGATGCTTTGTGGTATATCAGAGGTTGCTTGTTAATTGAGGAAGTCTTCAGGACATGAAAACCAAAGCTCTATTTCTTCCGGAGGGATAGAATTATACCAATGTGTGAGGACCTCGATAATTTAGATGAGAGTTTTACATTATTTGTCTACATTACACTGGTTTTTGTCATCAGCTGTCTGATCTTGTTAATGATCTTTTTCATAAATTTTAGGCTAGATTTGGACTAGATTGAATAGATAAGTTATGGCAGACCTTAACTACAGCTCAGTTCTGGAACTTGTGGAGCACTTGAGTAATGTGGTGTCCTTAAATGTGTGAGAACGTAGGCACAAAGGGTTGTATGAAGAATAAGAGCACCAAAATATTGAAGTCTCCTTTGACTGCATAAGTAAAATCAATGGAGAAATCTACATGCTGTGTCAGCTAGAGTACTAACATCAGAGAAAGCACATGAGCAAATTAATCTAGGGGAAGCCACATAAATCCTGTCTTTCAAACTTGTTCATGGAACATCCTGGGTTTCTGTGTTGGTCAATAGCCTGATCTCTAGGATAGTCTGCTTTGGTGGTGTTCCGCTGCTGCTTCAACAGAAGTGTGACCAAAGGAGGTGATCCTGCCCCTAAACTCTGCTTTTGTGAGACCCCGCTTGGAGCACTGTGTGCAGTTCTGGTGTCCTCAACATAAAAAGGACATGGAGCTGTTGAAGCAAGTCCAGAGAAGGCCGTGGGGATGGTCAAGTGCTGGAGCACCTCCCATACGAAGACAGGCTGAGAAAGTTGGGGCTGTTCAGCCTGGAGAGGAGAAGGCTGCGTGGAGACCTCAGAACAGCCTTCCAGTATCTGAAGGGGGCCTATAGGGATGCTGGGGAGGGACTCTTCAATCAGGGATTGTAACAAGTAGAACAAGGGATGATGGGTGTAAGCTGAAACAAATGAAGTTCAGGTTAGATCTAAGGAGGAAGTTCTTTAGTGTGAGGGTGGTGAGGCACTGGCACAGGTTGCCCAGAGAAGTGGTGAATGCTCCATCCCTGGCAGTGTTCCAGGCCAGGCTGGACAGAGCCTTGGGTGACATGGTCTAGTGTGAGGCCTCCCTGCCTATGGCGGGGAATTGGAACTACATGATGTTAAGGTCTCTTCCAACCCAAATTGTTCTGCAATTCTATGATTCTAAGTGGATACATAAACACTCTTTTATTTCCTCTTTCTCACATTTTCTTGTATGGTGGGTGAGTATAGGAAAATTATACACTGATGTTATGTGCTCATGCTCCACATCACTGGAATCCATCTGTAAATATAGAGCTGTTACCACACATCAGGTCTGTATGCTGCGTATTTTGCAAACAGCTACACCTACTCACCGACAGGATGAGGCATCAGAGCTTTGATTCTCAGGATGCTGTGCGTACTTGGAGCCTGCAAGTGCGAAACTGCAGTCATTCCAAGGCTGACTCGACTGATTTGGCTGTGTGTTACTGTTAGCAAGTACTTCCAAGGCGTGGGGGGAAAGGGGTTTCTGGTTCTGAATGGGGAAGGCTTGATGAAGTTGCAAGGCAAGCTACAGCAAAGCTGCAGGGCCCTTGCCGTGCTTGTGTGGGTGCATGCCTGTAGATGAGGGCAGGTGTAAACTGTTTGGAAAAGCCCTGGCTCTCCGTATCTGCTGTGTCCTGTCGGGATATTGATATAGGTTCATTCTGGTTCTCCCCCATGTGATGTGTCGTAAGGATAAGTGTGTGTTCCCCGTCCTCCCTCCCTCTTCCTTTTCCCTTCCCCACCCCCCGACAAGCTGGAGGGCCAGAAGGTGGGGTGGTACCTCAGGATAATGGTAGCAGAAGGCGAAGGAGGCAGACAGCTGGCAAGTTCTGCCCCAATATGCTTATCTGAAAGAGGCAAGGAAAAATGCAGAAGATGTGATGCCTGAATGGCCCACTTTGCAGCAAAAAGGAAGATTAAAAGTAAAATTAGTTAACATCTTGCTCATTTCAAACCGCCACACGCCAGCTTTTTTGCTTCATCCCCCCCTTGCCTTTTCTCTGTGGCTGTTCAGAAGGGAAGTAGGGGAAAGGCAGGGAATCTGGGACTGCAGCAATCGTTGTCATGAGCAGCACTTCTGAAAGACTAAGCTCTCCAGGGAGTCTTCCTGCAGGCTCTCTAAGTGATCTTTTTGAGACAAGGCGACTGGCCCAGACAGGCACTCAGCCACGCTGGGCTACCAGAAGCTTTGGTTCATTCTACTAATACAGTATCACATGAGTGTTTGGGAGTGTAGGGTAGGAAAAGAGGCACAGGCAACAGAACTGCTCAGTCTGCTGAAGGGAAGCTCTTAACCATGACCTCTTGGGAATAGGTACCCTTAGGGTGACAGAAGACCTTATTGAGATGTTGAGTAGGGGAGAGCTTGCTACTGTCTACAGCTGCCAAATGTGAGAGTGCAGAGAAGGCAGAGCCAGACTCTCCTGGGAGGTGAGCAGGATGAAACGAAACACAGGGAATTCCAACTGGATGTCAGGGAAAAATTAATTCCCTGGGAGTGTGTTCAGGCATTTAAAGAGGGACCTAGAGTACTGCTGGGATCTCCACTCCTGACAGTGGTCAAAACTTGAATAATTCCCTGAAACAAATGTGTTTGTTTACTTGACCAGCTGCTTCTTTGGACAGACTGATCAACACATCCATAATTTTCAGGATGCCCCAAGCATGTGGTGGCTTGATTACACTGTTACTACTGGGAGTAGTGCTTGAGTTCCTTGAAGAATGTGGTGGAGATGGCTTGGGTTACTCAGCTGCATGTGTGTATGCTTTGAAATGTGAACTAGTTCCATCCTCTTATTGTTTTTTCTTGCTTCCCCATTATCCTTCATCTGACCCAAGCATATGAATATATGAGGTTCAGATGGAATATGCCTTATTTCATATATTTGCCTGTGTACCTCTGATGGTGTGGGGAAAGAATACATTAACAATGGAAAGTTATTTAGTGCTGTATGGAGCTAATTGCTTCTAATCACTGCTTACATCAGTCTGGTTTTATGGTAGACAACAAACCTCATCAATGGATTTGCTCATTAGACATGCTGTAAATCACAGAGCTGCTCTGGCACCTTGCGTATTGTGTTCCCATTAGCTACACTGCCTTTTCATATAGCCTTAAACAAAGAATAGTAGTCACTTGGACATGGAGAGATGCATTGGACTTTTGCCTTGGGAGTGCACCAGGGAATGATCCCTTTGAAGTTCCCTTGCAAAAATGTGCCAACAGGCTGTTGGGTTTAGGTGGGAAAGCATGTGGGAAAGCTGTCAGAAGCTTGGTGAAGCAGCAGCACAGTGCACAGCCATGGTTAGGAGGAGTTCAAACAGATGTTTCCATAGCTGCTTTCCATGGCTCAGAGTCGGGGGATAACGCATCCTTGGGCTAACAACATGTTTCAGCTTGGACTGAGGCAGCAGTGTAGGTAAAAGGCACAAATTGATAATTCTTAACAAGGAAGAATGCTGCTTGAAACTCAGACTCAACCTAACATTGTTTGCTTTTAATTCATTCTTCAAGAAGCTATCCTATAGCCCTGTTTGTTGTGGTGAGGGTCAGCACCAGGTAGTTCCCAAGGAG
>JBCJKH010057732.1:0-27790 GCA_039877255.1 Loriculus beryllinus
GGATGGGGCAGCCACAGCTTCTCTGGGCACCCTGTGCCAGCACCTCAGCACCCTCACAGGGAAGAGCTTCTGCCTGAGATCTAATTCCCCAAATTAATGATTCTGGTTGTGGTCTAAGTTACAAATGATCTCTTCTGCTGTGCAGAGTCAAGTACAATGTGAGGTGCCTGATGTCCAGACTATTTTAAAAGTAGCTACTCCTTACAAATGTCCACGTTCCCCAGAGGTTGGGTGCCCTGAACGTTTCTGCCCCCTTTTTATAGGGAGACAGATTTCACTTAGTGCTCTTTTGCATATTACTGTCAGAATTGGCTGAAGCTTGGAAATGGCTTTATTGTGGTGGCTTCTAGATCTTCAGTTATAAGCTACTCACACTAGCAAACTCTAGGGTTTAGTACCAATTTGCATGGGGGTATTACACTTAGTGATAACTGGCTGAGGATTCCAGGTCTGCTTGAAGATGTCGTGTCTGTCGGTTTGGGGGCTTGCATATTAAAGCAGAGGTTGGTGGTGATTTCTGATCCTTTATGCTGCACTAAGCTCCTGTGTAATTTTGAACACAAAGTACAAGGAGCAGGCTCGATCTGCTTGCCAGAGAATGGCACAGCAGCAGTGTTGTAGGTACTAGGTAAAGTATTTACAACTTCTTGTCGTTATCCTTGCGTGCACTTTGTGCCACTTGTTCTCTTCTAAGAGTGCTGCTGTGTTTTCAAATCAAACTCCTTGTTTTGGTATTTTCAGCTTGATTGCCAACGGTTTAGCCGGATTCCTGTGAGTTGTTTTTACCTACTTGGGAATCAGCTTGACTGCAAGGTAGTAAGAAATGAAAACAGACCTAGTCTTGAGTCTTACTGTTAGAATTTATTGATGTTCTCTATCTCCTAGCTTTCATCGGAGAGAGATGGTTTGCTCTGTAGGTTCAGTTCATAAGGGGCTTGCTGTGAACACCATGTGAACTGCTTGAAATGCACGAAAGGAAAATGTTTTCTTTGATCTGTATTCTATCTGGGTCATGTTAGGCATACTTGAATGGAAGGCATCCAGTTATCTGTGTAAATAGTTGGGGTGACGGAGGACAGCGAGAGTGAAAACCTGCAAGGGAAAGAAACAGAAGGATCTAGAAGATCTGTGAAACAACAGCCTGGCCTGAAGGTTCAATGTGAAAAAGTGTGGGACCTTCATAGTTGAGGTTTGTAGCCCAAGAAGTCCTATCCCCCCAAATAGGAGATGGTACTTGGGCTGTCTTACTAACTCCAGCCTCGAGGTGAGCCATCACACAGGGTTTTGTAGCCTGGGTGCAGGTACTGTGCTGTGTCCTCAGTGTGGTAGCTGGAGCAGCTCATTTGCAAAGGTTGTAACTTCCTAAGAAGATTAAGAGCAAGTGAGCGAAGGCAATGTGGATCTGTTGCAGTTGGTGACTTCCTCCAGGCTTCATCCTGTTAAGATGACATATATATAAATATATTTTTGTATATTATGTAAATAAAAGTATGTGTATCTGTAGGTATGTATGCAGATGAGTTCCTCTTAGTAAGTTTTGTGTATTCCTTGGCATAATTCACACATGAATTTCTCTTACTGAATTTCTCTATTTCCAGAGAAATACTCCACCAGCAGCTGTAGTGCAAACAATAATAGATTACTTCACAGTCTTTAACAGCAGAAGGTTGGCATGGAAAAGGCTGTTTCTAGAGAGATCTCCCTTTATCCACTCTTTCCTTCTACGAACAACAAAGCTGAAACTTTGCCCCCTATCTCCGTTCAACAACTTCTTTCACAAACCTCCATATTCTCCATTATCATGACTGGACAAGGTGGCACGTGACTCCAAACACTTTTATCTTCTCTGAACTCACATTTGTTCATCCTAACAAGCCCACCCAACAGTCCCAGCATCTCCATAGGGTTTAGCTGTGGTAGCTGGTCTTGACTGGGAGGATGCCTTGCGGGAAGAAGCTGAATACACAGGGTTTGCAAATGGCACCGGGGCTGTTTCGGAATATTTGAGACATTCCCTGTATGAGCACGTAACTTGTGAGAGGGTTGGGAGGTGCAACAATAGATAAGAGTTGTAATGCTGTCCTGAGAAATGTCAATAGGAAGAGCTTCCTTTACGTTTTAGTAAGTGTGTTGTTTTTGGAAGTTACTGTCTATGGGAAGGGAGGCACCTGCAGTTAATTTTATCTGTTCCTGTGTAAATACAGACCTCCTGATGTTCCCAGCTCACAGTTCAGTGGGGTCATGGCATTATGTACTGTAATATCTTACTTTATAAATAACACTTTAATTTCAACGCTGATTGTAAAACCTTGGATTTATTTGGCACTTGCTCCTTCCTGACTTGGTGCTAAGAACTGAAATCCTGTGTGTGGATCACAGCCTTTGAGTTGATGCATTTTGGGAGGGTTGTTCCTTGGGTGCCTTTGGCGCTGGGGAAAAGGGAGGGATGGATGTTTTTGAGCACTGTGAATAGGTGACAGAAAATTTGCTTGAACATTTTGTGGTATCTCCTGAATTTTGTTTGATAACCACAGCCAGTGTTGGGCATTGCTGGTGGTCGTGTTGGAGAAGCGTGTTAACCTCTTGGGTTTTTGTTCTCTTCTAGTTTCTCCCTTTACTTTGAAGATTCAGAAAGGTCTGGGAGAGCTGCTGCTGTTAGTCACTGAGGTGATGGAAAGTCCTTGTGCTTTTACAGTCCGATGGACCTCTATAACCATGTTCTTCCCAGCCACATCACTGCCCTTGTAGTGCCCTGGGAGCAGTTTGCCCTACGCAGCCCAAGAACTGCCACTGGTTTGGGTTTTAGGTTTCTGTCTCTTTGGTCTTGGTGACATGAAGAAATAATTGAAGGGCATAAACCACAGTGCAGAGGGGCTGGCAGGGCACTTTTTCTTGCAGCAGCCCACTCTGTTATGGAGTTCTAGATTTATAACCTAGTCTTCACTGGACAGTTTTATTTCATTTTTAATAACTCTTTCAGCCTTATGCTACATGAGTGCACTCGGATCAGGTGTCACCTTGATGTCTTCAGATCAAATAGATGCTCGCAAGAAGAGAATAAAGTTGTTTTACAGGTAAAAGTTATGAGATTCTGTAACAAACACTTAATGACTTGCTGAATTTGGCATCTTCTTGATAGTAAGAGTTAATCTTGAGAAGTGATCTACTGAAAAATACTATGTACATAAAATATGATTTAATACCTCGTTTTATAAGGAGGTAAGATCCATCTGGACTTTGTAGCAGCGATGCCACTCGGCCCTTGCAGAAGTTGAGGAAAGAAGCACAACCTCTGTAGTGCTAAATTAAGACCCCAGGCTTGCAACACTCACTCAGAGGAGTTACTGCCGGGGGTGATTAGTCCTTGGGTTTCCTTTTTGGTTTTGTTTTTGTTCAGACCCACACAATCCCATTTCTACAGAGGTCATTGTTGTGACTGTACAGTTAGGAAATTAAGTGACAGTTCCCATTGCAACTGTAACTCAAGTATGATTATTCTGTATGTGTGTGTGCAAGGCTATTCATGGATAAATTGATGTGACCGATCCTGCAGCCATTTACAGTAAGAGGGGGGGGGGGGGAAAAAACCCCTCAGGGAAATGCAGAGCTCTGTGATAGTGTTTCTGTGGGACTCTGGCTTTGAATTACACGCGTGTGCACGTCATATAACATTACACTAACCTAAGCTCTGGCACTGAGCGGTACGTGTTGCAGCCAAAACAAGCCATTTTAAGCTGTGTCAATGCCGGGTTCATACTGGCTTCCTCCTCCGTTTTTCTCCTGGTTATAAATACACCTCAGGAGTTAAAACCCTCACTGTGAGAATAAACCCTGCAATAACCAGTTACATTGCATTGGCATAGTGAGTTTTGTGGCATCATAGGCAGAGAGTGGCACCCTGGGCTCCCGGTGGGAGGTGAGGGCTTGTTTGGGGAGCTGGCAAGGGGTTAAGGAGTGTTTGCCTTGTGCAGATAGCTGAGCGGTTGGATGCCTCCCTGTGCAGGCAGCAAATGCATTGGCTGAGGTTGAGGGCGGTTCTCCTGCCACAAATGTTTTCTGTCCTGGACTTGGTTGGATCTGGAGCCTCCCAGTTGCCTTGTCTGTAATGGAAATAACAGCTTGTGTAATTCAGGAAAAGGGACCTGGTGGTGCAAGGCGAGTTTGCTCCGTGTCAGGAGATGGCTAGTGGCACTGCTTGGCCAAGAGGACCTGGGGTAGCCAGGGCTGCCTCTGCTGACCCACGTTCCCATCGATGGGGCTTGTGACTGCAAGGTGGAAACATTACTTTAACTCATGACAGATCAGTCCTAAAACCATGTGGGAGCATCTGTCCGTACAGAGACGTATAGGAGGTATCTTTTGTTCATACATCTGGGTTAGAATTTCTTCTTAATGAACTGTTTACCTCTTATCATACCCAGAGCACCATCCGTTTGAACACTGAGTTCAGCTCACGCAGAACATTGCTATTTAAACCCATCCTGTGGCAGAGGATCTCAGAACAGCAAAACTTACCCCGAGTGATTTTTATCTCTTTATTTTATTTTCTTTTCCTCTTTTTCTGACAATTCACTGCTGGCGTTTTATTCGCAGAAAGCAAGAAACAAAACCTGGCACAAATGGTTTTATTCCTATTTCAGTATGCAGAGTGTTAATTAACTGAGCAGCCGAATGCTTAATTGACTTGCCTATGAAACACGGATCTCCTGGTTACCTCTGTTGGCTCATATGTTTACAGTATCAGTGTGTTTGTTTGCACCTGAAGCACAGGGAAGTGGTGAAACGATTGGAGCGATCCAGAGAGGTGGAAATTCCTTTGCACTGACTCTGCTGCCTTTTGTCCCCCCCAAGCTGGGCCTCAGCAGCATGAAGAAATGTCAGTTTGAATCTATAATCAGAAAGGTTTGGAAAATGCATTGTTTCCGAAGGCTTTGGAGCCGCTCTAGCTAGCTAGTTAAATATTTATTCGCCCCTGGAACAACAGGTTTGAACCTCTTGTTTTTCCCCCCCAGCCAGGGCAGATCAGTTAAAGCATTCTGCTGTTTGTTGTCCTTGGGACAGGGATTTTGGAAGTCCCATTCTTAAAGATCTGATGAAGAGGTTTTGTGGTCAGGATGAGCAGCTTTGTGCTGGTGCTGAAACACTTCTTCCTGCAGGAGCTTCTATGGTACGGTGTGATGGCTTCTGCCCCCACCCCAAAATAGCTGTTCCCTTGATTCTAGTGAGGATTTCTGAAGTTGCATTTTGACTTTCTCCTCTTCTATGAGGAATGCAGAGAGCTGACTTTTTCGTCTACGCCAAGGTGGAGGCACCATGTTGTCCCAAAGCTCCACAGCATCAACCAGAGGCTGGGGCTGTATAGATGCTGTGTCTAAGCGCATCCTGTGCATCCTCAGTGTGTACCAGACCATGCCACAGCTCGCTAAAGTGCCGTCTCATTGTGAAGAGGTGAATCTGCATGAGATGATGACAGTTACTGGAGTGTGCAGACCTCAATGATGATGGGGTCATGAGGTGCACTTGGTCAGCACAAACCTGTTCAATGTTTTCCTGCAGTGAAAGCGTAATGTGGCAGAAAAACAAACCCCAAAAACCCCATCTGATCCATCCAGAGTCACATAACATGGATGCTGTAGTGATAGTTATAAGAAGCAGTAGTGGAGATGCACTGGAGAGGTTTCTACATGACTTCCAGGTGCTTTCTAGCATGCGTACTTGATAATGTCAAGACAACATTGATTCAGGAGCATATGTAATGGGGATTTGCACAAAGTAATTATTGACAATTTCTGGTCTCGAGGGCTTAATGGAAAAAAGATTGCCTTGGCTGCTTTGCTCGCTTCAGAGCTGTCTTTAAGACATCAAAAGCTTGTAGAACAGGAAAGAGAAACGTTAAGAACAGTTTAAAAATAGTGTAATTGTGTCTGCTGAAAAGCTTTAGAGTTGAGAACTTCAACAGTTTCTGCCCTGTGAATATTTGCAGCTGAGCTCAAAATGTGTAAATAACCACAGGACTTTGAAGGTTGGTTTCCATGACAAATTTGAAGAAATAATAGCGTGGCATAATGTGAAATAGGTGCCATAGAATCACAGAATCATAGAATGGTTTGGGTTAGAAAGGAGCTTAAGGTCATCTGGTTCCAACCCCGTGCCATGGGCAGGGATGCCTCAAGCTAGACCACATCGTGCATACGTTAGGGAGTGCTTTGCATGAGGACCAACCTTTGCATGTTGTCTGCTCCACGCCTCCTTGAGAAACAAATGTCTTTTAACAGCAACTTTGTCATTCTTCAGCATGAAACAAAGCTGGGAAAATACCCTTTTGGATGGAGCACAGATGATGAACACTGGCTTGTGCTGCCAGCACTTCCCCCTTCAGCTTGCACAAGTTATTCCCACATGTGTGTTTGTGGAGCATTTGACTTCCCAGCTGGATGCTGACCCACTGCAGGGGACTAGTGAGTGTAGAAGTCATCCCTGTGAACGTCAGGACGTTAATGCTCACTGAGTACACGTAGGGAAGTATGTGAGAAATAGCCCAGGCTTTTTCCCCACCCATAAACCTTGATATTTTAGACTGGAATTAATAAGTTTGATAGTGCTTTGGACTAAATTCTCCAATTTTCTGTCTTGTGTTTTTTCTGTTGCCAGTATTTCCAACAAACTGCAGCCGTGACATCTGTTGCAGGCTTGTGCTCCATCTGTGAGCTGGTAGAGAATGTATAACCATGCTTTTAAAGCAAGCTTCTCCTTTTATATTTCATCTAATCATGTGCTTCCATTTGGCTGTTGCGTTTCCATCAATTAGTGTTTGTGAGAGGCTCACAAAATCAGACCTATTGCTAGAAAAGGGCAAAAGGTTGGTCAGCGTAAAAGAAAACGAATATGAAATACACTCCTGTGTTTGTTGTTCTTGGATGAATCTTGAGAGATGCACAGAGAAAATACCTGCAGTGAATGACTGATGTGGAAGCAGGAAGATACTTGAGATTAAATTGACCTTGTGATAGAATTTCAACCTTACCCATTCGTATTTCTTCAAAGGATTTATTAGGCTGGAACAAAGCAGAGGTTGCTCATCTTTACTGTCCCACCTACTGCTGCTTATTCCAAGAATGGTATTAACCACTTTAACACACTTAATTCTGCAGTCCTTTAACATGGGGTGGAGCGTGGTGAAAGAGGATTTTAAGGCAGATGGTGTTAATTCAGTGTGGAGTTACTTGATCTGGCCAGCACTGGTCACAGGAGGACTTACCTCTGCCTTCCTTCACTGAGGGCACTTGGGCAGGACATTGGAAGCTGTTCAGCTGTGCCCTTAGACAAAACCCTCCTGTGTGGTGAGAAGAATGTGATGTCTTCTTGATCTGTGTCTTGGCCATTCATAGCTGGGATAAATCCAGGCTTGTGTTCCCCATCCTTCATCTAAAGTTCTTCCTCCTGCTCTTTAAATGGCTGCATCAAAGAGGTACGTGGCTTTGGTGCTTGTACTTGTAGTGGTGATCTCAGCTTTATTCTGTTTTTCCTGACATGAAGTCCTGTGGCATATTCTGGATTAAGCAGTTGGATTTATTTGGTTCAGCCTCATTAGAACCATTAAAGCTGAGGGTGAAGGTGCTGAGTAGTGGAGGAACAGGACTGTCCTTCCCTTCCGAGCTGCTCTGGGTTTGCTCAGCCTCCCCTCTGGCTCCTTCCTTGCTCAGTGTTAGTCATGGTATTTGCTCTGAGCTATGCTGCCACTTGATTTCTATTTCAAAGCCCAAACCGCTCATTAAAAGTATTGTGAGGCACTAAGTAATGGGTGATTAAAAAGTAAACCATAAAAACCTCAAGCAGTAACACTCGTGGGTGCCATTCTTTTCAGGCTTGATGAGAGAGTCACCAAAGAGCTTGTGTTGGGTTGGCAGGGCAGCAGGTTTCCTCTGGGGAAACCGGTGACAGGTTGATAGGCAGACAGGAAGCAAATCCTCATAGAGTATTGTTGGACATGCTTTATTTGCAGCATTGTTGTGGGAAACTTAGTTTCTTAATCTAAGAAACTAGAATCTTCTGTCTGAAACTGGCTATCCAGTCTGGGAAGCTCTCCTTGTAGAGGCTCATTGCTTCTGGGCTTCAGATATAATGTTGGAGTCACCAAAGCTCTCCTGGGAGCCTTGTAAGGCTGGACTCAGAGAAGAGGAAAACTCAGTTTTCTCTCTTTGAAGACGAACATTAATGAATTGTGAGGGTGAATGATAACGATTCCAAAAAGTTATTAACATTTGGAACTTGCACTGAAAAGTGGAGATGGGGCAGGTGCCTGCGCTTCATGGAGGCAGGCATCTCTTTGAAGGGCAGGTTGCCAAGCTAAGCAGGATGAAGTGTCTCTGCTGGTAAGCCTTCATGGTCACCATCGGGCTGTCCTGCAATGTTCATTTCCTTTCCTCTTTTCACAGTTTGTCCACCTGCCTGCAAGTCCCAGGGCTGCACGTCCGATGGTCAGTGCTGCCACAGCGAGTGTCTTGGGGACTGCACAGAGCCCAACAACCCTGAGAAATGCGTGGCTTGCCGCAACTTCTACCTGGAAGGCAGATGTGTGGACACCTGCCCACCCGGTTACTATCGCTTTGAGGGCTGGCGATGTGTGACCTTCAGCTTCTGCCAGGAGCTGCACAACAAATGCAAGAATGCCCGGGAATCGGGCTGTCATGTTATCCACAACAATGAATGTGTTCACGAGTGCCCATCGGGGTACATCATGAATTCCAGCAAGTAAGTACAAGTGTCTGCAGGTAAAGAAACCAGGCTGTCGTTTCTGGACTGTGCTTTCCTCTCTCTTGGACACAGGGCTTGTGTTCTCTGTCAAAACCAAGAAAAGTTTCCGGCCTTGAGGAGTCTGTGATGGTTACCTGGTCTACTTTAATATGATTTGTAAACTAATACCTTGCTAATTCAAGCCATTAAAAGCAGACAGGTCTACCTGCCACGTGCCAGGAGCTTATTCTTTCTCTGGCTTTCCTTGTTTCCTCTCAAGTGTAGAGAAAGGGAGATTGAGAGACAGGACAAGCAAGAGGAGCATCCTCAAGTTGAAAGAGTCTTTCTATAATCAAGTGGGACGAGGGAGATGGGCAACAGAGAGGGTTTAATAGCCCTGCTTCCCTTCCCCTCCAAAGCTGACCTCAGACCAGAGAGCCTTGCTATTAAGCAGAATAGGCAGAAGTCGTGTCTAATGAAAAGAGCATAGCATGTTTTGGGTGGATCATTCTCAGAATACCTATCTCTCATCCCTGTAATTACTTTCACTGAGAAGGTTCAAGCTGTGCCAGACATAAATGGACAATGTAACAAACAAGTGTAGCACAAATCAAAGCAGGGAACAGCAGTTCTGCCTATTCCCAGGGTTTTTGACAAAGAAATTAAATAATTTATGTGGCTGAGCTGTTTATCACTGAAAACCTTTTTGTTTGTCCCACAATAACATTATATATTGTGATGAGTCAGATTTCCTATAAATATTGGTAGCTTTGTGCTCGCGTGTATTTGCTCCTGCCATAATAATATCAGGGAATTCACTCTTAACAGGACTTTTTATTCTGGTTCCTGTTTTGCTTTTCAAAAGAATGATTCAGCAGCCCACAAAGTAGATCTGCTGCTTGTGTAACAGCACCCATTGCCTCCCTCTTATGTTTGTTCCAGGCTGCTGTCAATAAGACCTCACAACAGTACTCCATGCTTTTCCTACAGCATCTGAACTAGTTGGGAACACGTTCTTGTGGTGGTATGACCAGGGCAAGCAGTCATCTTGTTGCTATTTAGAAGTATTTCCCCAGGGCACAAAGCACATGCTTGCTTGCCTTTTTTTTTTTCAAGTAACTTTATGTACAGTCATTAAATCAGAGGATTCCCAGATGAATGAGCAGCTCCACTCATCAATTGTATGTGTGGTTCATAATCATCTTGGGATGGAGACTGGGCCTGGGTTTCTGGATTTTGAAAGCCCTGGTGTGTCTTTCAGATGATCAAAATCACTTCATTCTGGTTTCTGTTACATAGGAAGGGACGAAGTGATAATGTTTGAAACACGGAAATGATAGTTTAAAGAATTATCCGCACTTATTTAAGTTCCTCAGAGCTGGGTGCTGCTTGCTGCAAGTGAATCCCATGGCAGATTGTCAGGACACTGTTGCTTTGAATGGATTACTCTGCTTTTGCGAATCGCTGGGAACACCCCAGGCGATACTCTGCATCACATCTGCATTCCGGGCTCTCTTGTTTTGCAGCTTGCATTGCACCCCCTGCGCAGGCCCCTGCCCAAAGGTTTGTGACTATGGGAAGGAGAAGACGATCGATTCGGTGACATCGGCCCAGGAGCTCCGCGGCTGCACGGTTGTTAATGGAAGCTTAGTAATAAATATCCGTGGAGGAAGTAAGTTCTGCAGGAGTAAGGGATTAGGCAGGAGCAGTAAAAATGACACTGTCCGTGAGCTTGGGTATTTTCCTTTTGCTTTGACCGCTTTAAATTTTAACATGAATCAGAGAAATAACCACAAAGTAAAAGCTTTTGTGATGTTTGTTTGGGTTTTTTTGCCAAGTCATTTTTGTAAGGTCTTATGAAATAATGTACAACAATTCTATTTAATATGTTTGGGCTTTGTATCAGCGTTTGTGAGATCAGAAAACTAAAGCCGATGTTTTCTTCTCCATAGATAACATAGCAGCTGAGCTAGAAGCGAATCTTGGCTTGATAGAAGAAATCTCAGGTTACCTAAAAATTCGTCGGTCTTATGCCTTGGTTTCCCTTTCTTTTTTCCGTAAACTACATCTGATTAGAGGAGAAACACTAGAAGCTGGGTGAGTTCTTTCAAAAGATACCTTATTTTAATGCTTTCAGGTATAAGGAGCGTCAGGGCTATCGGGGTGAGTTGTATTGGTAAACAATTCCCAAGTTATTTTTAAACATTCTTTTGCTCGTGGCTCATGCCTACCAGGCAGAGTAGTTTGCCTTCATTTATCTTTGATGTCTGGATCAGTGCATAAGAAAAACAGTGTTTTCAATGGATCCCCTCCCAACCCACATTTCCATTCTCTGCTTTCAGGAATTATTCATTTTATGCCTTGGATAACCAGAATCTTCGCCAGCTCTGGGACTGGAGTAAGCACAACCTCACTATTGCACGAGGCAAACTCTTCTTCCATTATAATCCCAAACTATGTTTGTCAGAAATCCACAAGATGGAGGAGATCTCTGGGACTAAGGGGCGTCAGGAAAGGAATGACATAGCGCTGAAGACGAACGGGGATCAAGCTTCATGTAAGGAAGCCTGAGAATGCAGTGAGACTTGCATCCTTTTCACTCTGTCTTGCTAACCTCATACTCTTCCTTCTCTCAGCTTAGCCTAGGATGTTTTTCCAGGGACTGTCCTTGTCCTTTTGGTGTATCACCAGACTTGCACTTGCCACGTGCACTGCAACAGCACTGTCAATATGGTATGAGTAAAAGTACTTAGGGGTTCTCCAGCTGACCGTGCTCCCACCGTGCCAACATTGATCTTCAGAAGTTTGCTGTTTGTGTGCTCAGCTGTGAGTTTTCCAGGGTTAAGTGTATTGTGGCTTTTTGAAGAGTTTAGCACAGCATAACCTCAGTCTAGGCTGGGGCTTTGTGTTACTGCTGAGTACCTCATTAATAGTCAGCATCTCCATTTCCCATGTCGTGAGGCGACAGTATGCACACAGCATGAACAGTAGAGAAACAGGATTTCCACCCATCTCTGGAGCCATGGGAGGGAATTGCTATGACAACAGTCAGAGATGTTTTTCCAGCACTTGTTATGCTTCTCAGAGGTTTTTAAGCTCACAGCTTTCTTCAAGAACAACGATAAGGCAATGCCTGTGTCAACATGGCTGAGAAGCAAACACAGCGTTGCTTTATGTTGCTTTATGCTCTAACTAAAGTTGTGCTGCTGAAGATGTAGTTTTGTGGACATTTATTTCAGCAGCAATAAGTACTAAGTACATTCCTTCTGCACCCCCAGCCCTGCTGTTTGTTCCCATTTTGTGCCACACACAGTCCCCTTTCCTTGTTTGTGCCAGTATAACTCTTACAGGGCTGCATGGTGAACCAGATGATAGATGTAATCTGGTAAAAAATTGGTTGGTTTTAGCTTATGTCATCTCTCTTTCTTGCTGTATTTCCCAGCCCCACAAAGTTTTACATGCATACACAGGTGAACACATGAGATGCTTAAGCAGGTAGCACCACCAAGAGCCCCAGCATTAACTGAAGTATGATTTCAGTTCTTTGGTTTTTCCCCAGCTTGCCATGCACCTTAGATCATCCTGTGGCTGCACTGTTTCTCTGTGTTTGGTGCCAGCACTGCTCAAACAACCCCTTCCCCAGTTCTGCCCTTCTTATGCTGATCCAGTTACCTGTGAACAGACTTAAAAGGTGAAGGTGTTTCAGATGAATTGGTTTCCTGATACGGTTTGTCACATATCTGCATGTGCGTCCATGCCAGGACAGTAGAGAGAAAAGAACATAATGACTACCTACCCAAAAGACTAGCAGTACCACTGTAAACCCATACATAGAGCCATACCCTCAGGGATGTCACAGCTCTAGTGAAGGAGCCTACCTGTAAAGGTCATCTCCTCCCACAAGACTAAAAGCTCTTCCTACATCTGGGGATGAGCCTGGATTTGGGGTTCAAACTCAGCTCTGTTGTGTGATTGTATGCAGCTCCTGGGTTGCTTTAGCTGATTGTTTTGTTTGAAAGCAGCTATAAGAGGTATACTCTTTAACTCCACTCTTGCTGAGCTGTTGTCTGTGCCACCCCCCACCTCAGACCACAGGTTGCTGCTGTGTTTGGCTTTTTGTTTGCTTTTACTTTTCAAGTTGAGCTTTCACATGGGTAACATCCTGTTTACCAAAAAAAAGCACCCTTGTTTGTTCTGGATGTGGTGCCAGTGAAGTGAACATTCATCCTCCCTTGTGTAGCTACTGCAGGGACAGCTAATCCAATCAGAGCTACACAGTTTGTCCTTCTCGGGCTGCTGGGACGCACTATATCCTAATGGGTCCCTTGAGCCTCAAAACTCCATCCTCCTACAACTGTTTGTTGTTCTTCCCTCCAGCATGCAAAGGGACCACGGTGCTCCAGGCGAGGCTGGGAGTTCATACCCTTCATTTCTGTAGCCTCTGCCTTCTGTGCAAACCTTATTACTGCGTTCAGCTGTGGAGATCATCGTGAATTTTAAATATGTTGCCTTTAGATTTCCCACTTACTAGCACTTAGTTCAACTCAACTACAGGGTCACTTCCATAAAACCATAGAAAACATAAAGCTGGCAGGAACCTTAGGAGGTCATCAGCTCAAACCCCTGGATAAAGGCAGAAATAGCACTGAAGTAAGACCGGTTCTTCTTCTCAATGCCACCATTCTTATAGCTGTCCGTGGAGAAAAGAGAATTAAAACTAGAATCCTGTATTTGTTTTAGCATTAACAAAACTGTTGTTGCTTCTCGTTTGGTCCAGGTGAAAATGAATTGCTGAAGTTTTCTTCCATTAGAACTTCTCATGACAAGATCCTGTTGAAGTGGGAGCCGTATTGGCCTCCGGATTTCCGTGATCTCCTGGGATTTATGCTTTTTTACAAAGAAGCGTAAGTGATCCACCATTAAGTTACAAAATAATCACCATGCTGGGCTTCCACAAACAGCAGCTGGCATTGAATGGTAGATATTAAACTTGCTGTAGGCATAGCTATTTAGTCTTTGTGACTGTCTGGCTCCTACATTGCAGTTTCTGGTCTTACCCTTATATTAAAGTGTTCATTAAAATCGCTGAGTTACTGAGTTGTGTGCAGCCAAAATTCCTCATGCAAGAACAATCCAACTATTAGTTCTTCCAACTCTTCTAGACCTACGTACTCTAACCATGTAGTTTATCCTCTCCCCACTATCTCCATGGGATGTTGAGGTTTTTATTCCCTTTGAGGTGGGAATTCTTTTAGAATTAAGCTTACCGAACTGATTTTCATAAGGCTGAAAATAATTAGCCTGGATTTAGCTGTTGGGATCATCTGTGGAGTGGTGATGCTGTTAGGAGACTGGGTGGTAAAGCTCCCTGTGCTTCATTTTCAGAATACATACAATGAGTTGGTTATGTTTTCTCTGAAGGGTGAAGGATTATAACTTGTAGTGATGTCTTTAGAAATGTTTATTAAAGTTTGAATTAGGATTTTGTTAATTTCAGGCTTTTCTTTCTTTTTTTTCCTAAAGTCCATACCAAAATGTGACGGAGTTTGATGGCCAAGATGCCTGTGGATCAAATAGCTGGACAGTTGTGGATGTTGACCCACCACCACGGTCAAATGAACCCAAAGCCCAGGCCCAGCCAGGCTGGCTCCTGAGGGGTTTAAAGCCATGGACACAGTATGCTGTATTTGTTAAAACCCTGGTCACCTTCTCAGATGAACGAAGAACTTATGGTGCAAAGAGTGAAATCATCTATGTACAGACCAATGCTACTGGTCAGTATCATTAAATTAATATTGCCTTGGAAATGAGAAAGAAAAATAGACCTAAATAGTCTTCTGCCTGTTAGTCATGATAGTCCTGTATCCATGGAACTTTCCACTGCCATTGCAGCTCTGCTGTGGTAGGAAGGTATTCCTGAACAAATGCCTGCTTCCCTGCATGGGAGATGATACCAATATGCCCTCCTGCTGTCAGGCTCATGGGCCATGTGTAAGAGCTTGTGTGCATGCTGGTGCCTCCTCCTACAGGACTGACATGGACCTACTTTGGAGAAGAGTTTATTCCCATAGAAATGGAAATTTGCCTGTGTTTGTCCCTTGTTTTGTCAAGTTCTTGCAGAGCTGTGGAAGTGACCTCTGTCTCTTTTTCACCCTTACAGTTCCATCAGTCCCATTAGATCCAATATCTGTTTCCAACTCTTCATCCCAAATCATTCTGAAGTGGAAGCCACCGTCAGAGCCCAATGGAAACATCACACACTACCTGGTGTTCTGGCAGCAGCAGGCAGAAGATAGTGAGCTTTATGAACTTGATTACTGCTTAAAAGGTGAGTATGTGTTTCTCTCTGAGTGGCCAAGTTAACTTTTGAAGGCATTCTGTGCCTGTTGGGGAATTACTTCAGAGCAGAGTTTCACTAAGGCCTCCCAAAATCTCACCTGCTGCTCTGTGTTACTTAAACTGAGATGAACTGGGGTAGAACTTGGCCTACAGCAGCATCTGAGCTCAATTTCAGAAATAGCACAGTCTAGAATCAAAGGCCTGTCATAAAAATGGGGAAGCTGCTCACACCCTGGATGTGAAAGCTCAGGGTGCCCAAATGTGCTGTGAATCTTGTGGATACTTGTTTGGGATCCTTGTAGGATCAAACATCTGCTTCTGCCATGTCAAGCATGAGTGCTACTAAAATTGCTTTATCCACAGGATTAAAACTGCCCTCAAGGACGTGGTCTCCTCCTTTTGAATCTGAAGATCCTCAGAAGTATAATCAAAGTGAAAATGAGGATGTCAGTGGAGAATGTTGCTCGTGTCCTAAAACAGACTCCCAGATACAAAAGGAGCTGGAAGAGTCTGCTTTCCGCAAGACATTTGAGAACTACCTTCACAATGAGGTTTTTGTCCCCAGGTATGAATATCATACAATATATAATAAGTAGAATAAACCTGGTGGTTAAGGGTAGGAAATGTAATTGAATATTAAACAAAAATCAAGCTGGACATGGCCATATTGCAGGTCTCTGGACTTCCATGAGCCTGTCCAGTCCAGCTGAACCACAGGTATCAGAACTGGTGACAGCTGAGCACTTCCAGCTGATGTTATTACACATTTGGAAGATCCTGGTCTTATTTCCCATCTCTGAATTCTCCTCAGCTTGGGACTAAAGTGGGAATCTGTAACAAATAGCTATATGCCTGCTGCTCATTTAAACTTGGTTGGTGCCAGAAATAGCTATTTTATTTTCTTTTTCTGGCTTAAAATTCTGTGGTCTAGCTTTTCATCCAGCAGAAAAGAAAGGAAAAGAAACAGGGACGCTTCCCATGCCACAGCCTTGTCCTTTAGCGCGGTATTTGCGGTCTTCCTTGCACTTAGTCTGGGAAATACCTCCAATACCATGAGGAATGCAGCTGCTGTGGGTGGTGAATGTCCTGTTTTGAATGGCACACACAGTGTCACATTAAGTGGTGTTGAATGTCTTCACACTTCATATGCAACTTACAGAGGAAGCGCTGGGAGTCAGGTTAGAGTCTGTAACGATTTACCCTCTTCACTGTCATGCATTTTGGGCTCTTTTATTTATTCCCCTCTTACTGCCCTTAGCTAATAAACATTTATTTGCAGCCACTTGACAAAAGCTGCACTGAGCATTTGTTATGGAGTGCATATTAGATAGCGTCATCTCTGTGAGCCTGGGTTGATGCCTGCAGTCGTCACGTGGAGACTTGAGCAGAGTCGCTCCTGTTGTTGTTTCATTTATTTAGTGTTGATCAGGTCAAGTTCCTGTGTGCAAAATGACACCAGGACGTCGTATTCAAAAGCAGGGGAGAACCAAGACATGTACAAAAGCCAGACTCCTTTTGATGTAGGCACACAATTCTGATGATCTGATTTTTATGTATTTGATTTATTTTTTTCTCCCAATTGTATTGTGCAGCCAGCCCAGGATGCTTCTCAGGCCAGTTTCTGGGGTATGTATTTTAGGAAGAAACCAATCACCAGGATGTGCCACCTTGTCAGCCAGCTAAGGAAGAAATCTCCATTTCCGTAGGCTAACTAATCCTGTTAATGCAAGCCCCTTTTGCTGTTCTAAGTCAGCAGTAAAGATACCTTCCTGCTAACGTGCATCCTGCTTGTCTTTTCCAACAGGCTCCAGACTGTCACAGTGTAAACTGGAATTAGATTTCCTGTGAATACTGTGCCTGTTGCCTGCTCACAGGGCAGCCTGGCTAGAGCCTGGCAACTGAACATGATGTGTGTTTTACTTCAGGTGCTTTTATGGGGCTCCTGATAGTTTGGTTGACCTCTCTTGAGGTACTGCATGGACTCCCCTTGAGATAAGAAGCCTTCTGCCAGTCACCAGAAGGAATATCACAGATGAGGCCAGCAGGGAATATGAGATGGCAGGGAGCAGGACAGAGCAGTTGAGAAGTCACTCACCTGATGTCTTCTCTCCTTGTTTTTCATGTGCCATTTTTCTCCTTCTGTGCTGTTCCCAGCTATCTGATCCCTGTGCAGTATCCAGTCTGTATGATCTGCCACACTCTGCCTTAGTCCAGATCTGATCTTACTTGACTTGTTGAGAACCCCTCTGGAAACCACAGAAGCTGTTCCTTCCCCTGTGCACATGGTTCATTAGCTACTCCAGGAGATACTGTTACAAGTCTTATGGGTTAATTTGCTCTGGCACTGGCAAGGCAAACTAGAAGATTCTAAATGCTTCTTGCCATACCCACCTCCACAGAGCCAGCAGGTATTTCTACACCACGTCCTTTGTCACCTCCCTCTGTAGCTGAACAAAGTGGCCATCAGAAGCTGATGCTTTGTTTCTTCTTTCCTTTGTTATTTGCTCTTCCATTGGAACAAGTTTTGCACGGATGTGAACAAACAGGTGATTTCCACTGGAACAGGTTGCCAAGGGAGGTTTTGGAGTCTCCATCCTTGGAGATACTCAGATCTTGACCAGAGGAGGTCCTGAGCAACCTGTTCCAGCTACCTCTGCTTTGAGGGGGTCAGATTAGACATCTCTAGAGGTACCTTCCAACCCTCAATCACGCTGTGGAAAGCATGGAAAGATTTCAGCAGTGGAAGTCCTGAGAGGTAGAGGGGAACTGAATGGCTGCTATTCAGGATGTAACTTAATGTGTGCTCTCCAGCATCACTACTGCAGAAAACACAATCTCTCTCTGCTCTCTGTCTTCATCCTCTGTGTCACACACACTCATGCTGTTACAAATATTAGTGAGTTATAGAATGCACAGGATCCGAATCTGGTATTTCACAGGGGGAAGGTCATTGGAACTACTGAAATCATAATGAAAATTGCACTGGAACAACAATGGGAAAGCATCAAATGTTTTAAAATGCAGGGAATTTGGCCAGAAGATTGCTGCAATGGCGGGATAATAAATATGGGAAGATTGGGGATTACAGCTTCACAAGTATTCCTTGCTTTCTGTTACTTGAGAAGGAAGGAATTTTTCTTGCATTTTACTCTGTGCTGCATCAGTTTTACTGTTTTACTTGTGAAAACCAAAATTCTCTTAAACAGGAGGAACAGTTGAATCCACACTTTGTAAACAGAGGCCTGGAGCTTTGCTTTGACACCCAAACAAGGTTCTGCTTGACTGTAAAGAATCCTTCCAGAGGAGGAAGGTGGCACGACCCTGGGGCTCTGAACTCTGCCCCATTGTTAAGGGACACTGTTCAGTGCAAAAGCTGAGATGAACAGCAGCTCCAGAAAGAGTTAATTGGTGATAGAGAAAGAGAAAACTACAAACCAGCATGTGCTGTGCTGAACCTGCCTTTGGCATCCCACGTTTTCATCAGGAGGATGAATGTGCTTACATTGTTAGGTACAACCTGATGTTTAGTTGGAGGAAATCTTCAGATCTGCTTTCCAGCTGGTTGCGTTTGCTGCTGGAGGAGGGAATGGAGCTGGGGGTTGCAGTCAAAGCCCTGATCCACGCAGTTCTCTGCTGAAGCTGGCCAATCATTTCCCTGGTTCTCGGCAGCAGTGGAAAGTTCAGTTCAGCAGCAAAGATTTGCTTCAGCAGCTTGTTACATTTTTAGAGACTAGAGATGCCTCAAGTGTGGGTTCAGTTCAGGTCACTCTTTGTACCCTTTAATAGCTGCACGCACGTGTACACGCAAAGAAGATCATCATCACCTTAAAATACATGGTCCAGTCTTCAGATGGCATTGATTCCTTTTGTGTAACACAGTACGACTACTGATCCACCACGGTGGTGGGTTCCCAACCTGGAATTCCTTGTGGTGAATGTGTGGCAGGACATAAAGTGTTAGAATGAGGAGTTTTGGCTTGGTGCTTGTTCTGTTTGTTTGGGTTTTTTTCCCAAGAAAATGAGATCTGTGAATAGTTCTTAATTCTGTTGGATTTACTCTGTTTATGTACTGACAAACTCTGACATTGAAGTTGGCTCCTCACTCGGGAGCAGGCGAGTCGACAGGATCACGCTGCCAGCTCTGGTTTTACAACTGCAAAAAAACTGCTGTGCAGTGATTTCAGAGGCAATGTCTGGTTAAACAAAACCTCCTCACTAACACCAAATCTGAATCTGTGAGATTTAAATGTGCCTGTTGAAAGGAACGTAATAGGTTTGGTCCCTTAGGAAAAGGTTAAAATTATCTATCTATCTATCTATCTATCTATCTATCTATCTATCTATCTATCTATCTATCTATCTAATCTAAATTCAGCCTTAGGGTTCTGAATGGGAGATGTATTCCAATGAGCTGTGACACTGGTCTTACGCTTTATACAGGCAAGTTTATGACCCTTGGAGCATGTGGCTCATCTGAGATCAGTGGAGTTGGGGGCTGTGGCATGGCCTCACTTACTCAGAGCTAGAATGTGCAGGAGATGAACTCCAAAGCATCACAACACTGTCCAGGGCACCTGTGAGGCAACCTGATAAAGTTGTGTTCAGCTGAGAGGATCTTGAACTTGAATTGTCAAGAAAATACTTCAGACTTGGATTTATTCTGGGGGGGCTTTTATCCTGGATGAAGTCGTGCCAGAAAAATGCTGAATCTGTTGCACTGCAAATGCAAGACTTGAATTTGAGTTTTCAGTGACACTCTGAGCTGGTTTGTTTTAACTCTTCCTTTTCAGATGAATGTGTTGACGTTGACTATAACGAATATTGTAACCTATATTACTCAACAGGCCATCAAGAAAGCGAAGAGACCTTGGCTCTGTGGCAAATGCCACTGTGGTGATACCCACCATCGCGTCCTCTCCCAACAATTCTGCAGCACAGTTGGAGAATGTAGAGGAGCAGAAACCTTTTGAAAAGGTGAAGTCTAAAGAGTCTTTGGTGATCTCAGGCCTGCGGCATTTCACCGGGTACCGCATTGAGCTGCACGCCTGTAACCACGATGCGCAGGAATCCCGATGCAGCGTTGCAGCATATGTCAGTGCCAGGACCATGCCAGAAGGTAATTGTCTTCCTTAGCTTTGCTTTGGGCTGGTGGCTGATCTCAAAATGCTGCTTTTCCTATGGGAGACAGCAGCAGTACAGAAACACCATGTAGGACTGGTGCTCTGTATGTCCTGATAGGAAAGGATGATGGATGAATAATATGTTTTGGTATCCCCATCGTAAGAAAGACATGGAGCACCTCCCATATGAAAACAGGCTGAGAACATTGGGACTGTTCAGCCTGGAGTGGAGAAGCTGTGTGGAGATCTCAGAGCAGCTTCCAGTATCTGAAGGGGCCTGCAAGGATGCTGGAAAGGGACTCTTCATCAGGGACTGGAGTGATAGGACAAGGGATGATGGGTTCGGACTGAAACATGGGAAGTTCAGGTTAGATCTAAGGCAGAAGCTCTTCCTTGTGAGGGAAGTGTGACACTGGCACAGGGTGCCCAAAGGAGGTGTGGCTGTCCCATCTATGGCAGTGTTCAAGGCCAGGTTGGAGAGGGCTTGGAGCAAGCTGCTTCAGTGGAAGAGGTCCGTGCCTGTGGCAGGGGGTTGGAACTGGGTGATTTTAAGGTCCTTTCCAACCCAAACTGTTCTGTGATTCTATGAAGTACTGGCAGCTTTGAATTTTGCTGAAGATGTAAAATAAAACTATTATTATCATGAACTTGGTTCTAGCTAAGGCTGATGACATCGTTGGCGCAGTTACACATGAACTGGTTGAAAAAAACACCGTGCATTTGAAGTGGCAAGAACCAAAGGAGCCAAATGGTCTTATTGTACTGTATGAAGTGAATTATGGACGTCTTGGGGAGACAGAGGTGAGGATTTCTGCTTGTTCCTTAGCACAGCACGTTTGGAGAAGCAGATCCACCTGGGAGTCCCGGACTGTTCAGTCTTTAATAGCCTTCATGCTTATGGTGTTCTGTCCTCTCTGGCTTCCTTGTGCATGAACCAAGGTGACAGAAAACTTCATTAGAGAATTTATATCATCTGGAAGTCTATCTGAGGCAACACAGAGGAATAAAGGTCTGTGGTGCCAGTTTGCCAAATAAGCTTATCCAGTTTGCCAACTTTCTGCATGGAGCTTTTTCTTAGGAGTTTTATTTTACGGAAGAACAGAAACCATGGGGCTAAATTGAAGTTGTTTAGAGAAATGAAGAAAGCCGTGAGCAGCCAGAGCTGTGGTGGGCAGCCCTGAATGCCAGCAGCCTGTGGGCAGCAGGGCTTGCCAGCCCAGGTCAGGTTTCAGAGCTGAGCTCTAGGCCAGCAAATGGCACATGCTCGCTGTAATGTGAACTACTAAACTGTAAAATGCAAATCCAGGACAAAGCACTATATTGGAATAGCCCTGAGGATGTGAAAGCTCTATTTGTGTACGTTTGCCAGACAAGGAGGCGAGGTAGGGATCTTTGGGTGCTGTTGTAGGGCTGTGGGTCACTGCAGAGGTGGAGTATGCAACCTTCCTCTTCCCTCCTCCTCAGGAAGCTCACTACTGCGTGTCCCGTAAGCATTTTGCCAGTGAGCAGGGCTGTAAACTCCGTGGACTGCAGCCTGGAAACTACAGTGTCCGTATCCGAGCTACATCACTGGCTGGAAACGGTTCATGGACAGAACCCACCTATTTTTATGTGGCCGATTACTGTGAGTTCATTTTATTTTCAGTATTTAATTCCTGATACAAACCCAGGTTATTTTGGGAGGATGGGGGTTTAGCGAGCAGCACACAGAGAACAGAGGGGGGTCATAAAATACCGGCTATACATCTACTTCCAAGAAACTGAAATTACTTACAAATGTGTGGCTTTGCTTCGTGAGGTCTCATTCTGACCAGCCTTGTGTTCTGTATCTAAAATAGCCTCTAGTTTTCTGTTTGTTCCACTTTATTCAAGGAGGAAGGGGGGGTGTACTGAGGCAGAGGCTTGGATTTTGGACCCGTATAATAACTCCATCTCTCTTTCTCTCTTAGTGAATGCTCAGCCTAACATTGCTGTTATAATTGTGCCGATTATTTTTGCCATCATTATTGCTGGAATTATTGGAGCTGCTTATGTGCTTGTGAAAAAGAGGTAAGTGCAATTTTATCTTGTTTTCAGCAGAACAAGCAAAACTTCTCCCCAAAGCTTTTGTTTATCTTTTGGGAGTAAGTCTGTTTATTTTCTAATTTAGATAATGGTTGCAACACATGAATTTCATTGAGGAAATGTTTTGTGCCTTTGGAAACTGGGGCAGTCTGTATTTGCTGCGTGCTTTGGGAATTAATCAGTCTGCCTTCTAATGTGTCAAAGGCTGCAAATGTGCTGAAGAGTTTGTGTCTCTTCCAGGCAAACCGAAGGACCAACTGGACCACTCTACGCATCCTCTAACCCTGAGTATCTGAGCGCCAGTGATGGTGAGAACAGTGAGGGCTTTCTGCACTGACTAACTGCTTGGGTGGCCATTGAGACAGTGCAGCACTATGGGATTGGCATTGTCTTAATGAGGTTTTCTAATCTTACACATATAGTATCCTGTGGCAGTGCTGAAAGAGGCTGCTACAGAAAGGTCTTTCAAAAGATGGTTGCTCAATTCAGAAACGTTTCCCTCTGCTCAACAGTCTATGTCCCTGATGAATGGGAGGTTCCACGAGACAAGATCACTCTCCTCCGAGAGCTGGGACAGGGCTCCTTTGGGATGGTGTATGAAGGAATTGCCAAGGACATAGTGAAGGGAGAGCCAGAGACTCGAGTAGCTGTGAAAACCGTGAATGAATCAGCCAGCCTCCGCGAGCGCATCGAGTTCTTAAATGAAGCTTCTGTGATGAAAGGCTTCAGCTGCCATCATGTGGTAAGCACCACGGGGTGCCTCGGATGATCAGCAAGTCCCATCACTAATAGTGCTTTAGTGCTTCCAGAGCCTGATGCTCAGCTGACAAAAGCAGCCAGTCTGTGGAAACAGTTGATTTAAAGAGCATTTCAGGTCATGTTCCATAAAATGCATCTGCCTGCATCATTTCATGTTTGCTCTTTCAAAACTACTCAGCATGACAAGGCTTTGTAGTGCTGTTCTGAGCTCTTTTTCAGGGGTCTTGCCTTTCCTACAAGCCCCCTTTTCAAGCTGGACCTTGCATGGTGTGTTTGGACACAGCCTTGAAGGAATACCTCATTTATTTTCCAGGTTCGCCTCCTCGGGGTAGTCTCCAAAGGGCAACCTACTCTGGTGGTCATGGAGTTAATGGCACATGGAGATTTGAAAAGTTATCTTCGCTCTTTAAGACCTGATGCTGAGGTAAAGACAAGGAGAGATGAGAGCCTTGTGGTGCAACAGAGTAACTTGATTTGAGGTTTACTCCCTCTTTCTTCATTGTAGAATAACCCCGGTCGTCCACCACCAATGCTGAGAGAAATGATCCAGATGGCTGCAGAGATTGCCGATGGCATGGCCTATCTGAATGCCAAAAAATTTGTTCACAGGGATCTTGCAGCTCGTAACTGTATGGTTGCAGAAGACTTCACTGTAAAAATTGGAGGTATGTAGTGTGTGACCAGAACACAATTCCATGGGTCATGTTTTTGTTAAGCCTGAGACCCATGTGGCAAACAGAGATGATATTCACTGGCTACCTCTGGAAATGCAGCAAGACTTGTATGGACTTTAGTAAGAACATCTCCTTTAGAGCCAGAGCAGCTTCTCTCACCTTCTCTATTCTCAAACCGCTATCCAAAATGTTTATTGCCTTTCCAGCCTAAGATGTTAAGGGTTATCTCACTGTTCTTTGCTTTCATGAGAATTATGACAAAGAAGGTGCTTGGTAGAACAAGCCAAGTGTTCATAATCCTGCCATTAGGTCAGCTGCCTTTAAAAGTCATCTATCTTCCACAAGAACCAGTTTCCAACCCAAACCTTTTTAGAAATAAGTAAATACAGCATCTAAAAGTAAACCAAATCTCCACAGCATGGTGGTTTCTCAGACCTCTTTGAACTTATGGCCAAGGCAGTGGAATTTCAGGGCAAGGAGACCTCTGGTTTGCTTAAAGAGGATGACTAAAAAATAATGTTTAGAACAGAGGCTGTCACTAAAAGTTTTAACTCTGGAGCCTCTATTCGTGGCTCTGGAGAGGAAAGATGCAGGGAAAGGAAGATCTTTTGGATGTTGATCATGAGGTGAGAAATGACTGCAGGTTGGGCAATAGGAGGCTTGCTGGGTGTATGAAAATAGCCTGGCATGAAAGGAGGGCAACAGCCATCTGGACATGTTGCACAGTAGAAGAGAGACGTGTAACACATCCCCTTTGCTCTTCTCAGACTTTGGCATGACCAGAGATATCTATGAGACGGATTATTACCGTAAAGGAGGCAAAGGACTGCTGCCTGTGCGGTGGATGGCACCGGAATCACTGAAGGATGGTGTTTTCACTGCTTATTCCGATGTGTGGTAAGTTGTCCTCTGCAATCTCAGATGGATTCCAGCTCAAGAGCTCACAGTTTAACACACAGAGTATAAATTGTGAGTTGCTGACTTCTTCAGAGTACAGCCAAACTAAAAACATTGTTTGGAAGCCCTCTTCTGTAAAATACAGTGGTGTTCTTTTACACGTTCTCCAAAAGAACACGTTACCAATTGTAGACCTGCAGGATGTTTTATTCTCACCAGGAGCCTTCTCTCTTCCTTAGGTCATTTGGTGTTGTCCTTTGGGAAATAAGCAGCTTGGCAGAGCAGCCGTACCAGGGGCTCTCCAACGAGCAGGTGCTGAAGTTTGTCATGGATGGAGGATACCTGGATCAGCCGGACAACTGCCCGGAGAGGCTGTAAGTACTAAAGCAAGGGACAATCAACCAAGTTGCACTCTAGCTAAAGTGTGGCCCATGTATCACCTCCTCTCCTCTTGTCTGTGAGGGAGGAACAAAAGAGACTTCAGTGAGCAGAAATTCAACCAGTGCCATCCGTAGTGAGCCAGGAAGTAAAGACCTGAACCAGCCTATTTCACTAGAAGGGAAATTAAAACAACTTGGACCTTACATTGTGAGTAAAGATTCAAGAGCAGGAAGTACAAAGGACAGGAAAAGCTTAAAATACAAATAAGCACTGTATCAGTTGCCCAACCAAAATGTTCTTCCTCCACTCCGGACTAGTGAGTGGCAGTTTATGGCACGTGGCTACTGAGGCTGCAAGGGAGCAGCTTGTTAATCCAAGGCCTGCTGAGGTTTTCTGTAGTTCATCTCTCTATAGCACATAAATAGTCTTGAGAATTACAACCACTTCTTACCACTCATTTTCAGAAATCCAGTGTTGGCTCATGAGGAGGGAGGTGCAGGAGAACACTATGCTGAGCCAAGAGCTGATTATCATAGAATCATGCAATGGTTTGGATTGGAAAGGACCTTAAGATCATCTGGTTCCGAACCCCTGCTGTGGGCAGGAACACTTTCCACTAGACCAGGTTGTTCCAAGCCGTGTCCAACCTGGCCTTGAACACTGCCAAAGATGGAGCAGTCACATCATCCTTTAGCAGCCTGTTGCAGTGCCTCACAGTTTTCACAGTAAAGAATTTCTTCCTTATATCCAACATAAATCTCCCCTCTTTAAGTTTGAACCCATTGCCCCTTGTACCTCATGTCCAAGGCCTGTTCACTTCTGTTGCAGGCTCATTGCTCCACCAAGAGCACAAGGCCAGGCTGTCCACAGGGTTAGGGAGAGCAGAGTAAAAAACACCTCACAGAGGTTACAAACTGAAGCCAGACATTCTCCTGCACTGGGGCTAAGGATTATTATCCTTATCCAGGTTCTCCCTAAACTGCTCCTGGCAGAGGAATTAAAACAATCCCCTTCCTCAGTGTTTAACCTGAGCCAGGATGTTTGTCAGAAGGGTTTAAGGAAACACTGCTGAAGCAACGTGCAGCAGAGAGGGAAGGAGCCCTGGCTGGAACAGGGGATGCTGATAATGACGTGGTGCAGGTTCTGGTAACCTCTCACCCCAGCCTGCTTCCAGAGTCAAAAATAAATATGTTTTGTGAATATCCTCATGAAAAAAACCTGCTGTCCTGGACATTTGTCTCTCATGGGCAGTAACAAACTCCACTTTGAAACTTTATTTGTACTTGTAAGTTCATTCTTCATGGTGTCTGATAACATATGACCTCTTGCTGCAGCCCTTCTTTTGAGTAGGATGTTGACAGGAGCTCTGTCCTCTGCACAGTCTCCCGTTTTCCTTGGAGCTTTAGGAACTTTGTTATCTTTCAGGCAGCGTTACAATTAAAATGGAATGAATTAAAAAGTTGTGACCAGGCTTTAAGTCTGTGTGCACACAGTGAACATGTGAACTGCAGCCCGGTTTCCTTCAGGAGCCAAGTTCAGAACAATTGGAGGAATTGGAAGGAATTTTTGATCTAGACAGAAATAGAGAAAAGGGAGCCCCAGGAGCAGCAAGCAAATACAGAGATCCCCTAAAGGGGTTACAAGAAACCTGGAGAGGGGCTTTGAACAAGGGCCTGTAGGGCCAGGCCAAGGGGAATGGCTTTAACCTGCCAGAGGGGAGACTGAGATGAGCTCTTAGGCAGAAGCTCTTCCCTGTGTGGGTGCTGAGGCGCTGGCACAGGGTGCCCAGAGAAGCAGCACCATCATTTATCGAAGTCCTCTACTTATGCCTGAAAGCTGTTGCATGCACAATGAACTCCTGTACCAGGCTTTATCTCTCATGCTCACCACTGCTCTCGTCCAGTGGACCAGTCTAAAGACAAAGCCAGACACTGTGCACCAAGATCGACCCTGAAGCACGGCTCCAACATGCAGCTGTTCTTCTACTGGAAAGAAAAGGAATTGGTTAAGACTGGGAAGACAGCAGGTATACAGCAAAATCTGTACTATACTCTGTTTCCCAGAGACAGATGTGTATATTAGGGTCCCACACTAGAGAAGAAATGAAATGTCCCTGCTTTTAGTAACTCTGCACCTTCTGCTACATTTACCACTTATTCTGTACTTATTCTAAACTGACAGTTTCCAGGATACACTTCTATGCCCCTCATCTCCACCACCCCCCTCCCCCCCCCGCAGGTGGGTGAAGCCCAGCCAGCCTCTCTGGTGCCAATTTGTGGAATTTATGAGAAACATTATCAGCAGGCAAAAGCAGTGCTTAAAAAGCTAAGCACACTGAGGAAGCCATGGAAACCATGCAGCTTTCCTGCAAGTCTCCACACACTGCTAATAACACCAGAGATGTATCAAGTATGGACTAAATCCAACTTCAACAGCAGCAGGCGTTACAACCACCTACCTCGCTTCCCGTCAGGTGGCAAAACTCCACGGCGCCTGTGGAGTCTGCAATGCCAACCATGGGATGTTCTGCAACAGGAATGTGGCACCTAAAAGATCAAGTGAAGCAAGTCTTGAATGTCCATCTTCCTTACATTTTAGGTGGAGGACAAGGTCACCACTTTTATTCCAGGATGCAGAAGAAGGTACTTGACCAAAACCCAAAAATCTTACGAAGAAAACCTCAGCGTCCTCAAGTTCTACACGCATGGAACAGCAATGGAGCTGGTGCAAGGCCTGGAGCACAAGTGTGATGGGGAAGAGCTGAGGGACCTGGGGGGTTCAGTGTGGAGAAGAGAAGGCTCAGGGGGGACCTGATGGCTCCCT
>JBCJKH010057735.1:20465-33380 GCA_039877255.1 Loriculus beryllinus
AGGCACTGGAATGGGTTGCCCAAGGAAGTTGTGAGTGCTCCATCCCTGGCAGTGTTCAAGGCCAGGCTGGACAAAGCTTTGGATAGCATGGTTTCGTGTGAGGTGTCCCTGCCTATGGCAGGGGGATTGGAACTGGATGATCTTAAAGTCCTTTCCAACCTTAACTATTCTATGATTCTATAGGGGATTGCTCCCCTGGAAGGCATTGCATACAAACCCACTATCAAAAATTACATACCCACCTAACAGGAGTTGCAGAAAACATGCAGTTAACTGAATGACACACCAAGGTCTCCAAATTGTAGATGTCCACAAATACAGACCCTCTAATGTCCACCCATACTGGATGCACTGCCCATCACTGAGGGTATGCCAACAGAAAACATTTGTTTTATAGATGCTTCAACAAAAAGGGTAAATGTAAATGGCAATATAATGCAGTTGCATTAGACATTACCACCAGCAAACAAATAATATAAGGTGAAGGCAGTGCACAAATAGGAGAAATAAGAGCAGCTGTTCTGGCAGCACAGAATGGAATAAAAATCATATATGTACACTCTTATGCTACGTGACCTGATGCCACACAGTGGCAATGGGAAATCTAATGGCTAAGTCTGGATCCAGCCACACTTTGACTCCCCGTTGAGGAGTTAGGAACACAAAGGGGTCTTTTCTGAAGCTCGTAACTCAACAGGAGGGTCTTCCTGCCATCTTTGCCTGACCCTGCCCTCTATGCAGTAAATACTGAAATGCGAATCTTGTTAAATCACTGTCACATTTACTATCAAACTTTATTACATCCCTTATTTATATCAATAAACATATTGCTACTTCTCTCTTTACGAGTGAAATGCATCAATCCACCCACGACAAGAAGCAGCAGTATTGATATTCTCCCTGTGAACTAATATCAATTAGTTAAACAGCAGGTTGGTCCACTAAATGGACTTCATCGTACTGATGTCCATGGAAGGTTTACACTGACATGGATAACGGCATGTCAAAAAGAAATACATGCACACATTACAATCAAATGATTGCTGTCAATTTTTCAGGCTATACCGCTGCAACTTTAAATGTATTCACTGTAAGTTCTCACACGGGACCTGCAGTCTATTACAAGATGCTGCTTTATGCACACTACAGACACCTCAGTGTCATTTAGAAGTCTGCTGACAAAAACAAAATTATACTAGTGACACACAACAAAAATGTGTTATCTACATGATTTGTAAAAGGGAAAGCATAATATGTGTACACTTGTGGTGATAAACAGTATGAAAATCGCAAATACAAGGAGAGACACAACTAATTTAAGGGTTTGAATGTTTTATATGTTGCATGACACATGCGCATGTGTATGAGTGGGTGTCAGAGAGACTGAGAGGAGCTCATTTATCCTGTCAAGCCTACAAATGTTTCCTTCCTTGGATATTTATAACAAGATGTCACCCTCCAGGGTCAGGTTACCAATGGCTTATTTAGCTAATATTTTAGGACTGCAAGGAAAACATTTGATGGAAGATATTCAGTCCAGCGTCTGATAGGTGCTGAATGAAGTGAATGAATGAACTGCAGACTGACTGAATGAAATACGCAGTTTGCCTTTAGTATAGATTTGTTAACAAATAGAAGGATTTAGAGAGGACTAGAGCACACAGTGTACCCCAATGAATTGACAATGTTACCTCTGCTGTACCATAAAAAGACTTTCAAAATACTTTTCCATTTTCGTTTTCTCGTGTCCATGGTTTGCATGTTCCTTTTATCTCAGCCTCTTTTAAAGGAAAGGACAAGATTTTATAATGAAAGACTAGCGAAGAGTCTGATAAAAGTCAGCTCATAAGCTTGCTGATAGACCTGAAGTATGTTTATGTAGCATTCACTAATCTTTCATCTGTTTCTCACAGAACACTAGTTATTTGTAATCTCACTTTTAAGATTTTGCATTATGATCCTTCCTATGTGTTTTTCAGCATTGTGAGAATGAGAAAATAGTCATTCTCCAATGGATATTTAGTTAAGTTTGATACAAAGGCTCTGTACTTGCTACAACTCTTAAATAGCATACACTGAATCAAATGCTACTTTTCCAAATAGAATTAGGCACAACACCAGAATCTTAGATGGGTAAATAAACACACGCCAGCAATTCCAACCAATATCCACATTTATAAGCCTATATACATGAGTCATCAAAGAGGACTTCACTTTTTTTCATTTTTCACTTTTTTGCCCACTTTCTTGCTAAGTTTCCTTTCAGCACCAAAGCATCCACAGATTTCTAAGGTCATCACTCATGAACGTATCAGCAGTTAATGTATCTAGAAGATAATTTCTGGTTTTCCCGACATTACTCAGAAAAAGCCTCAAAAAGCATGAAATGTCAAAGAACGGTAGAATAGGCATGTTGGGAATGTGCCTGTAATGCTCTTCTGTATGTATTTTATCCAGCTTAATACATGACACTTTTTGAAGTATCTTTTATATTATAATCTAAAATTCAAGAAACATACACAACCTGAACAAAAGGAACATAATAATGGCTATACTTTGCCAGATCAAACATCTGTCTGGCCCAGTATTTCACCTCTGGCAGATGACCAAGGAGCTCTAGAATAGGGAAACTCTATAGGTGACACTTCCCCGTCACAGACTCCCAACTGTCAGCAATCTGAGGCTCAAAAGCTTTCTCAGCTAAATGTGATATCATTGTGTGTGAAACTCCAATATATTTTTGTCCCATGAGTTTATGAATCACTTTTCCATCTACACAGACAGCTGCAGTATTCTGTGGCCATGAGTTCTACAGCATGTGTTGCATAAAAGAGTAACACCTTTTATTTGCATTCCTACCGCTTGATATTATTTGATAATTCCTAAATTTTATAGCATGAGAAACAGTGAAAAATTATTCTCAGTTAATTTCTTCTGTGCCATCCACGATTTTACAGACCTTTTCAGAGATTCTAGTCTGCTTAAAAGCTTATGTGGAAGGTGTCCCTTTGATCATCGTTGTTGCCCTTATGTATTCTTGAGTTCTTCAAATTATTTCATGAAGGGGGGGGCAGAACTGTGTGTATTATTCAAGATGCAGGAATACTACAGGTATGAACAGCAACCAATGATTTCTGTTCGTTGTTCTAACCTCAGTTCATTGTTCTCTGCTCTTTTCCTAGTAGCTCCTTATATTTTCTCTCTTGTCCTCTGCCCATCTTTGCACTGACGGTTTTATACAAGCAACTATATTATCTCCAGGTCCTATTCCCTAAGAAGCAATAGCTTGTCATCTGCCACACTGTCATCTACTAAGCTGGTGTTGTGAAATCTTTCTGTATCTCTTTGCAATGAGCTTTCCTTTTTGCCACACTGAATAATGCAGTACCATCAACACATTTGATATTCCACTCCTTACCCTCCTTTCCAGTATAGTTCTGCAAATACTAAGCTGTAGAGACACCAGTACAGATCCCTTTAAAGCACTCATAATAATCTATTTTCATTTTTAAAACTGACTATTTCTACGCTTTGTCTCCTGGCTTTTAACAAGCTGTTTTCTGAATATATCTTCACTCTAATCCTGACCAGGATACTTGAAAGGTAAGATGAGAGACTTACTTGTTGAGAGACTTGGAAATTTCTGGTAAGTTATACCAGTTGATTTATTAGTCCACATATTCAATGATGCCCTAAGCACTTTAACAGATTGTTTTAAGGCATGAACTCTCCCTGCAGAAGGATTCTTTTAGAGTCATCTTTAATGCAGCGTATTTGTTTACAGATCAGTGATCCTACCAGCTTATCCAGGAGGTAAATCAGACTTCTGCGTCTGTGGCTTCCCGATTGCCCCCAGGTGCATCATAAAGGAATAACTGCAAAAGTGCCCAAAAGTTTATTTTTAATTTTTAAATTCATTTTAATGTCAAACTATGCAGCACGAATTTTTTTCAACTATAGCAACACTTTCCATCTCTAACGCATGCTTCGTAATAATGGACAAAAGTCGAGGAACCATACGCCTCAACTCTCCAGAACCCTTTCAGAAGATTTAGAAAGTGTTATTCTGTGTTCCAATATCATTTACTGTTCTTTCCAAGTATGCTCTGTCTGTGAATATGCCAGCTTGTCTAGTGTGACAGCAGAGATGAAATTTGACATACTTCTTCTGAAGGTTTATCTTTTGTACTGTTTCTACTATCTCATCTAGAAATTAACTATATAGCTTTTAAAAGTTATTATTTATTTGACAGCATCTCACTAACAGGTTTTCATTAGTTACATCCAAAAATGCCTAGACAACACAGCCCACTGTTCCATGGGATTCCAGACCAGAAGGTATCTTCTGAATCTGCAGAATTTCTGAAGAATGAGCTGTTAATCATAAGCGCATTTTTAGGACTACATGCAACCTGTCAGAATACTGAATTTAGAGTATTAGAATATAAAGTTTCTAATGAGTTTAGAAATAGCCACTTTATTAATGCATCAAACAGAAAAAAAGTACTGTCTATTATAAACAAGAAAAAAACCCCAAAACAAAACCAACAGCTGCTACTGAACAATAAATGCTCTCAGCAGCAAACAAGGTAATCTCCCACAACTGTAAACAGCTTCAAAAGGCCTTAGGTAAACACTGTAAGAAACCCAAGGGATGAAGGAAGCATAATTATATGCGAAACAAAACATCATAACAGGAATACTTTTAATCCAAAAGTCACTACCACCTCTACAGTTCCTCACTAGCATGTGCAGTGCCAGCATGCACATTTAGGTCAAACATCCTCCCTGAGCTTTGCGTTACTGTCTGTACTTTGACTCCTATATAAATATTATTGCTGTCTCCTGTCCGTGCCACACAGGGTTCTTGCAAGACAGTCAGCTGCTGGGTACTGAGGGCATCTGACTTGCAATGCACTAACTTCAGTATTTGCTCTATTTGCTATTAAAGTGAGTCACAAAAAGCCAGTTATTACAGTCTGAACTCCATGGCACTCAACTATGCAGCCTGCCAGGTTCATCTCCCACCTCCTTCCTGAAGCTCCAATAGCTCATGTCATACTCTAGCAGTATACAGATGACATACATTCTCCTTCAAAACACACTGCTACAGAGGCCAGAAGTGGCTTAAACTGGAAGTCCCTCTGGTCATAGGAAAAAGAGAAGAAAGGAATAAAATTGCAGAGTGCAAGGTATATACTGGCATTCATGACTGCAACCAGTGCATTCTACCACTGCTTACCCAACAGCTGAGTTTGCACTCACCTGTTGGATGAGCACTGATGGAAGCAATTAAAACATTAAGGGCTCCAAGTGCCTCAAATGCTTTTTCTTTCAGTACCTCTTCTGACTACAATACTTACTGTGTGACTGTGGGTAATGCTAAGAGTCATATTTTGCACCTGCCTCCTTATATATATGGTGTCAAGATATCTCATTGTTTCTATCAGGTTGTCAGCACAAACTGTGGGAAGATGCTCTGGAGCAATGTATTTGGTTATGAGTGGCAATGGCCTTAGATACTGACAAATTTAACCTTCAGTATAAGCTCTAAGAGGTTAATTCTGTGTATTTCCAAGGGCAGCACTTTACTGAAAAATGTCTAAAAGAATAAGCAGTAATAGGAACAATCAAGGTCTTTAGGGTCAACTGCCTCTATAGAGGGAGCAATATGAAAAAGTAACAATGAAACATTACCACTAGTAGCAACTGGTCTTTTTATTAAAAAATTCAGTGTAAAACAGTATTTATCAGGGTTTTTTTTCCAAATACACACAGGTAGTGAGAGAAAAAGCAAAGCATATTTTAAATGCACTAACACACTGCTTGTACCAGGAGCAATGTTAGCTGGTTGAGGGGTGGATGTGAATGACAGAATTCACTAGAGAAGGGATGCAGACGAAAAGATTTAGTGAAACGTGCAGCTAATTTGCATCAATTAAAGAAGCACTATGCAGAAGAACAGAAATCATTTTACCTTTATACACGACATTGGTAAGACTGATATAGAATATCCTGTGTACAGCTTCATACACATTCTTAAAACATGTTGAAAAACTGTGCCAAAAAAAGGACTAGAGAAAAGACATATAGTGAGTTCTAAAATTTTCCTGTTTAATTGATTAAAATAGAACTGAGAGGTGACCTGGTTACAGACTACACATATCTTCATGGCTTAAAAAAAGAACTGGGGACACAAAGACTCTTCAGTATATTATGGAAAGGCAACGAAACCCTTGTAAGTCAGAGCTGGAAACTTTCACACCAGAAAAGCAGCACAACAGTCATCGAAACAGCTTACCAAAGGAAGCAGCAGATTCACTGTCCATTGATATATTTAGCTGTTTAGATTGAGAAGATTTTAGAGCTGCAGCTTCTCTTCCTTGACGCAGCAATGTGTACATCCTAATATGTGTTACTAACAGAGGGAAGGATATTTGAGCCCTGCCAAACTCATTAATACCCAAACGAGGTGATATTTAATGGCCCCCAATATACAGGCAGTGAGACTGGATAAAGGGTAGATAACATCTTCACAGACAAAGCTCAGAGGGCTGAGAAGTAAACTCATCCCTAAGAGTAGATTAGGGGAGGGGTTTCACCTTAATCACAGGCTGCAGTACAGTGAGAACTGTGACTGGGCACTTGTACCCACAGAAATTCCAGGTACACACAAGGCAGGAAACCAGATATCCACCGTACTCTTCTAACATTTCATTAGTAAAAATACAGCCCGACACTTAATCAATCACAGTCTGTCTCCATTTATCTGAGAAAGACTTTAATCAGTATAGATCAAACCTGGATCCATTTTACCTTTGTTACCATCTATTTGGCTATGAAGCATGAAAAAGGAAAGAACAGGTGCAAGAGAAGATATTTCTCTATATTTGGTCTTACAATATCCAGATGTATGGTACACTGTCAACAATGACAAAGAATCACTACAGGGACCAAAACTGCTCTCTGAGCTTAAAGGATTATCAAATGATCAGAATACAATCATTTTTCAGCTTTCATTACATCTACATGAAATCACAGTTTGAGTAGTCACAAAACATTGGTGCAGAGCAATACTCCTGTTTGACATTAATTTATGCAATAAAGGAAATCAAGCTCTCTGTGGACTTCTGGGATTACACAAAATTACACTTATAGAATAGGTGTTTTGCAGAATTAACTGCTAGAAGGACTTCTATTTAAAGCATACACTCTACTGAATCCTTGAAGTACTCTAGTTTTTGATCTTTATACCGCAAGACAGAAGGGACAAAACAAGTGTCCTCTTAGAGAAAGAACAGGAAAAGAGAGAACAATTCATTGTATGCTCGATTGCCTCAAACATAACTCAGAATTAACAAAGCATTTATGTAGAGATCTTACTTTTACGTTGAGACTGAGTCTCCGTGAGAGGACTCAATTATCCTGTGTAGTTTCCTTATAATCTAAGACTCAAGCAGGTCAATTGGATTCTTTTCAAACCTACCAGAATAAACTTGCATTTCTTTTTGGTGGTTTATTGTAGCAGCTTTCTCCTTGAAAGTAACAAACAACTGAACTGATAAAATCAGCTGCCTTTAATTAAAAGTACTGAGGCTTAAGCTGGTAACAAATCTTACAAATCATGAATTTAATATACTTAGTGTTTAAGTCAGCACTGCAGGTTCCAATTAACATTTTTAGAAGCATACATTGTGCAATATGCAGGGAAGCAGAATAGCTATCGGTAGACTGACAGAAAATTCGATATCTGTATTTACTGTTTGCAAGCCTACTGCAAATTCAGATGTTCTTCTACAGGATGTACCTAGTGCTGCTGTAAAGATGCAGACACATAATTTTCAATGCCACTGGAAAACAACAAGGCCAAAAATCAGGAATGGGTTCAATCATAAGCAACCCAAAAAGGGAAAAAGTCCCATTCCCTAAGGACAGAAGTCGTTTTATGAAGTTTGCCTTGAGCATGCACTCAATCCGCCAATAAACCCAGGGCTGACAGCTGGCTCATCTGTTACCCATACTGTCACCTCCCTGAAGAAAACCTAGACAGAAGAGAAGTTGAGTCATGGTGCAGCTGCAACACACAGCATGAAACTAATCCCAGCTGAACTGCACAATTGTGAACAGCTACCAGCACATACCGAATGAGGTAGGATTAATAAATGATTCCATCAAATAGATGGTGTAATTAAATAACAGCAGTTAATTGGTATGTGATTTATGTAGATAAAAGCATTCAGAGGTGTCAAATGTAAACTTTGCATTAACAAACCGCATACATAACCATGTTGCAGCCTGTATATTAACCCAAGAATTCTTGTATCATGAAAAATAATGTAATACTTCATTCGATTTTCACCATTTTTACATAGGAAACAAAAGCTGGAACTTTAAATCACTTAAATTACAGCACAGCCCTAAGTATCTGTATATATTTAAAGATGGGTTTTGTAAAGCCTATTTTCTCCATTAGCTATGCATGCACCACGTATCCAGCAAAGATTATCAACTCACCGTAAATTGTCCTACTGATTTAAATGAGGTCACAGGAGGGCTAAGGCATGCCTTGAGATAATCTATACAACAAAATCTGACTTTAAATCCAATCTCGTGTGTTCAGAAGCTGCTTTTCCCAATAAGTCGAAGTCTGAAATCTTTCCTTGGTAAAATTTCCATGAGATACACCTCATGGATGAAGTAATGTTAGTTATATGCGATGGAGTTGATCAGGTAACAGAGCACTATTTTTGTTTACTCATTTTTCCAGATATTCAGGTAAAGACCAAACAAACTCATGAAATAATATTTTATGCACTGCACTGAATCACTGATGAGGAAAGCAACTTTTCACATATATGGGAATATCCCATCTGTCACGTACCTACGTACACTGAGATCCTAGTACAACATATGGATAATAACTTCCTTTATTTATTAATGAAACCAATGTGAGTAATGGATAGAAGATTTCAACACCTGAAAATGTGCAGATGGCACTGTAAATATGGATATAGTTTATAATCCATATAATCTTTTGTAGGAATTCAATAATTCCCTGTTCTGTATATTTTTAGCCCTTTGTTCAAAAGTTCATGAAAGATGGAAAGTCCATATCTTTCAAATGCTTTTTACAGTACTTTTGATGCATTCTAGAAATGACAAAAGACACAAAAGGTAACTTTAAAGCTATTATTAATTCCAAATTACAACATATGTCTGGCAAATAAATAAGGTCTCGTTAAAAGGCAGGTTACAAATGTTTAGCCACAGTGCCCTCTAGCTGCCTTAATTCCCATTTCATAATTTCAATATAGTTTTCTATGCACAGAAGCGAAGAATCCCTGGATGAACCACCAGCTTTAATAGAAAATAGTAGAAAATAAATCTGCATCTCTGCTAGAGAGAATACAGACAGCGTTACCTGTGCCACATGTACCTGGTATTCTTTACCATGATGACCCACACACCCCAAAAGAGCCTTTCTTCAACATTTGTATTAGAACTCAAAAAACCTCAACAGAAAGAATGGGTTTCTACCTTTTACTATTTTTTCCTTTGTGTGCAATCTACACTATTTTGAATCAGAAAACACCAGCGGCAAACCTGGACTCACCTGAAAGGGGTGTTAGCTAAAACGTGAAGTCCAGGTTCTCTTCTCAGTGACACCAGTCAGTTGCAAACAGATAACAAGTTGTGTGTCATGCATGTATCTTCCTAACCCAACCGGTTTAGGGAAGTGCTGGGTCACTTTTCAAAGTCTGTGTCTCTCAGGAACACTGTCTGATGGACATTTGCTTTTCTCTTCCTCCTCCCTTCTCCTGAGACCTAGATTCTGCAGGTTTAAGATATCTTAAACCACAGCCTCAAAAACCTACTAAAACCTGATGTACTTGGTGTGTTGGTTAAATACTCCTCTGTAACTGTAGTCTCTGCAACAAGATGTACTTAGCTTCTTTGTTAACCTTTAATGGAGAAGATGACTTACACACAAAGGTTTCTAAAAAACACGAGACATTGGAGATCTTTACAAAATAAAGGTCTGTTTAAACTATTTTGCAGTGAAACATCTTCAGCGGTGTGCCCTTATGCCTTCTATATGCCTGAAGTCTGACCAGTGCTTTGGAAAAGGCTAAGTCCCTTTCCTGCCTCTCTTCAAAGCATGCACGGTTCCTTCAAATTCGTTCAGTGTCTTCACAAACAAATCCCAGTTTAGAAAGCTCAAATCTCTACCCCAAAATAGGGCTTTGTTTAAAATCCCCTACCTCTTGGCATAAGTCAATAAAGAGACATTCACAGCTGATACTATTGTTCTTCACCAGTTCCACAGGTACATATGTTCAATTAAATGCCAAGATCCCATTAACAAAAACGATGCTCACTTTATGATGACAGGGTAATGAAAATAAAGGTTAAAATTCAGAATTGAACAGAGAAATCAAAATGTTAGCAAACTTCATGTAAATATAAATTATTATTAAATATAAAAAATATCTAATAATGTAACAATATAAAATACAATAAATAATACAAACAATATTAGAGTAATAGAATCATAGAATAGTTAGGGTTGGAAAGGACCTTAAGATCATCCAGTCCAACTCCCCTGCCATAGGCAGGGACACCTCACGCTAAACCATGGCACCCAAGGCTTCGTCCAACCTGGCCTTAATGTGGAACTATACTGATGTTAATCTAGCAAAAGAGGGCGACAGGCAATAACCTTTGATCTAGATAGGAAGCTGGTTACTATTAAAGCTAACTAATATCTTCAGTAACCTTGACAACTAGAGAGTTTTGTTTGCAAGTGTCACGAGGCAGCAAGAAGTACTGTGAATATCAGTCACCTGGCCAAAGTCTGACTCTTATAGTCTCTTCATCTCAGGAAATTTTCCTTGGAAAGTGGCACATATGTGGAATAATCATCCTGCGGACCATCCTAACCCATGCTTTATAAAGATATGCAGGACAGCTGCCAGTATTACTTATTTCCTCAATTTTCTTTTGATAAAAAGCGGTGGGATTTCCTGCATGCTGTGGAGAATAAGGAGCTCAATTGAGACACCACTTGTTTTTTCCTGGTCCTATGGTATTCTGAGACTTTGCAGCTCCTGCACAAGAAGGATGACATATTTGCAGCAGTATCCAAGCCCTTAAATAAAAAACATCAACATGTTTTGATTTATTATTTCATTCTATAATACGTATATATTTGATTTTTACTTCCAGGACTTTTACTTGATTGATAGGGTCATTTTAAGAGACAATTCTTGATCCCTTCACTTCAGTAGAAATAGTCCTGATTTATCACGATACTAGAGATACTCATGAAATTCTCAGATCAGTATCAGACCTCTAGAACAGAATCTAGCTAGAAAGTAGTAACTGTAATATAGGCTGTTTCAAATGCCATGGAGTCTGATTTAAAGTGAACAACCACCCTGGTGATCTCAAGTCTGCCACTGGGACTTAGGGATCTCTAACCAGATCCTGGTAGGAGAGCCATTTTAATTATCAACACTATAACTCTGAAACAAAGACTAAAAGATAGATGCCATTGTGTGATCTCAAGCGCTACATGTTACTACATGCAACCAGAAGCTAAGAGGAGCATTTTCAGACCTGGAAACTTCCTGTCTTTTGTGACACATGTTTCTGAAGTCTATAATGTAAGGTTTCTTTTCTTCTGACCCTGAGCCAGTGGTGCAGGACATGCAGGTCACTAACAGCTGGTGACACAGAACCAAAAACACAGATTTCTGCCATTGCTGCCATGCAGCTCAGGAGTGGACCTGCTGTACAGGGAGGAATCAGGGATTTGCTCTCTGCTGGCCTTCACTCCTCTAAGACAAGAACAAAAGCCCTGTGCAAGTTCTCCCATTGTGCTTTATACAGAGCGGGATGTCATCCTCAGATAGCTAAGCGCTAAAGTAGTACTTCCTTTCTTAGCCTCACAAGCATTTTAAGGCCAGAAAAAGGTTCTTTTGATACTCTTCTCATTTCTTCCTCGCTGGAGAACTAATTGCAGGTGTCAAATCTGCTGTTACCTACTATCACTTTATGTTCCCTGTTACCATTATGTGTTAGATAGCCTTGAGGTATTACAATGGGTCACCTGAAAGAAGCAGAACCTATTGTGTACCTTTACTTTTCAGAGCATGTGTCACTGAAAGCTATTTTATCACAACTCTTTTTACAGGTTGCTTCCATTTAGATAGGTTCTAACCGTGTCATTTTCAACGTTTCATTATAACTTTTACAACCAGCAGCGCTCTCCACCACAGTCATGCTGACTCTTTTATAGTAAAAATGTCTCTAAAAATAAATCCCCAACCTCCACTTTGCTACGTGACCATTGGTAAGTGGCAAAATATTTCTAAGCTATATGCACAGCACTCGAGAATTTTCTGTATGAAATCTTTGTAGGGAAAACTTGTGCGTTGGAAAATAGTTGTATCCTAAGTGATATTAATCTTCTTGAAGGCATGTATTAGCACCACTTCAGCATGCAATTTTGGAATTTTGTGCTTGTTTTTCCAAGCTCATTCATTCCTCAGCTGGTGAATTGCATCAAAAGTTTTACTTAAAAAAAAAAAAAAAAGGAAAAAAAAGAAAAGAAAGAAAGAAAGAGATATTAAAAAATAAACTTTCAGTAATAGACTCCGAGTAATGTCTTTAGGCAAAAGTATGTATCTTCAGAATAAATATGGGCCTTTTCATCTTTTCTGAAATAGCCATACATCACTAAACTTACTCTGTCTCTACATATACATACAGGTACTGATACATAAACACAGTCAAGACACTCTGAAATACACTGTTTATTCATCCTTTCACAGAATATCATAGAATCATAGAATAGTCAGGGTTGGAAAGGACCTTAAGATCATCCAGTTCCAACCCCCCTGCCATGGGCAG
>JBCJKH010057737.1:0-16093 GCA_039877255.1 Loriculus beryllinus
GTATCAAATCTGAACCAGACAGGAATTGACTGATTGTAAGATATGAAGATAGGGTCACAGGAAATGAATGTCTAACAAATGTGTATGGTTTTGAGAGGATGTGGAAGGGGTTTGTTCTTTTCTTTTTCCAAGAGTCCAAAATTCCATTAGCCTTGAAAAAAAAAGATAATAGGAAAAGCTGCAAGACTCTCAGCAAATGGCATAATTCGTAAAACACAAGTCTTGGTAAACTGGCTCTCAAAGTATAGTTATTGGATTGAAAAGAGGGACCCAAGTCAACATTTTCACTGTACCTAAGAAACTTGATAAAAATATTGTCACAGGAGAATTCAAGATTTCAACTGTTCAAGTAACAGACGTGATTGGTGAGATGACAGAATTTAGCATCTTTAAGAAACTAAATGCATAAGGAGAATTTTGGGAGATGGGGCAGTGTGCCTGCCCAGTCTACTTAGCCCAAAGTTACCAATTGTCAGAAAACACTTTCTTAAAATTGCTTTCTGAAAATGTTAATGAATTTTGCAAACCAGGAAACTGAAGTAGAAATAACTAAAAAGAACACAGCAAACATTATTTGCAGGGTCTCTAGGATTTAACAATTCCAAACATGCTAAGACCAAAGAATAAAAGAATACAATGAATTTCCTATCCTACTCTGCTATACAGCATGTCAAATGTTATCAGTTAGTTCACGTAACATGTGATCGACCGTAACAATTAGTCTAAAGCCCTTGCGTCGATATAATATCAACATGGATGCCAGAACATAAAAGGATTCAGAATATGCTCTGGCTTTGACACCCATTCTTTGGACACAGCAAAAGATATCAGATTCTTCACATATGTTTCAAAAGGAAGATTGAGAAGCTGTGTTCCTACAGAGGCATGTGCTTGAACGTCTGCCTGTAGCATGTGACATCAGAAATGTGACTACAGCAGAAAAAAATGCGTGAAGAAATCACAAAGGAAATGCAAAGGCCTGGGTACAGCTGTGCAAAGCTTCATTGTTTTCAATATGTGGATAATTTTAAAGCCAAAATGAGACCACTTACTGCTGATAATTGCCCTACAGAGAAAGAAAACATGAATAAGTACAAAGCAGGATACAAAAATGTTTGTAAAGTAGAAAATTATTCTATAGTGTGAGTTCAATTGCTATCACCTCCTTTGAGAAATGTAGTCGTACCTGACACATAAATAAAAGATATGGTACAAAACTGAGAGTGCAAATGCCTGGAAAACACCGTATTTAAGGGTGATGCTGTGTCTGCAGAAGAGCAGGATAGACATGTTGGGTGGCAAAGTCACTGTTTCCCATTGCTATTTTCTCAAATTGAAAAAGGCTTTTCAGTGATGACCAGGGTATTCCTAGAATAGCTGTCCATCAAAAGCCAAAAGGAGTCTGGGGATGTGTTTTCCCACACATGCACTGACACAATAACTGCAATGACCATGAAGGCCAAAGGCTGGAATCACAGCTGCCCAGTGTGCCTGTGTGGGGCTTGATCCTGTGGCACTGTCAGATCCTCTAGCAGTTGGTCCATGGTGGTGGTGTGAAGTGGTGATGTGAAATAGGCTGATCTGGGGAGGCAGAACAGTGTCTGTCGTTCCCTTGTGGTTGCTGAGGATGGTTAGCAGTTTCAGTGCTAGGAATCATATATTGGATCTGATATGGTAAATACTTGTATTAACTCTATGAGAGGTGATGAAAAACATAATTAAATGGCAGCTATGTAATTAATTCTGGTGCCTACTTGCACGATCTGGTTCAAAATTTGGTTTACTTGACAAAGATTCTGGGGTTTTTTCTGTTATAAGTGAATAAAGAAGCATGATTGATAGGTGCCATTTCAAGTAATAAAAAGAAAAAGCTTAAAGGGAGTTGGATAGCAGGAGTCCAATATAACCGTGGCTAATTAAAACTAAGCATATCACTGGGATTTTAATATTGTATCAGTAGACTTGTAGCTGCATATTAGATTAAAAGGCACAGAACTGATTTCTCAATAATGCTCTATTAAGATAGAATCAGCATGGGAAATCTTAATCATAATTTAGAAAAGCAAGTGTAGTAAAAGTATCACATTCATTATGAAACTGATAAATGATAAAATGGTGCATAAATTTCATTTCATGGTTATTGTGTATTGCACTGGGAGCTGAAGTCTCTGGTTGTGATTTATGTGCTCCTAATAGAGTGTATCCTGGGATATGTTTTCAGATTTATGGCTGCCTCTCTCACTGTTAAACTGCAGTTGGAAAGAATTAAAACATTAATTCCTTAAGTGTACGTATGCATGCGTAGATATGCTTCTTAGCTTTGTAGATCAAAGATCTCCCCTTCTAATGTTAAACCAAGAATCATACAAATGCATTCAAATTATACTATTATTTTCAACTATAAAGAATGCATATATGCATATCTGATTGTTTTAAACTGGCCAGTGTATCAGAAACTTCCCTAGTCCTACACCAGCTTCTGCATCATAACTATTTAAAGCTCCAACCTTCCTCAGGTTTCTTTGAGGCAAGATTAGTGGTGTGCTTCCCCTGACATCCTGATAGTGTCTAAAGCGTAGAGCTGAACTCTATCAGTAGAGGAGGTTTTTTTCCTGAGAGAGAGAGATGCAGAGCTGAGATGTTATGTTATTGCTTCAACTGAATGAGAAAACAATCTCATCCTTTTTGACAATGGATAATAAAGCATTGCCATTTGAATAGTATCATACATTCATGTGAAATTTTAGCAGCAGGTTACATTCTTAAACCAATCAGCTGTAAATTAAAGGCTGAGAAAATATTTATTCTCTCTCTTTTCCACCTGATTTGGAAACACTGGATTTCCCTGATTATGAGTTTTAGGGAAGAGGGGGCACTTCCTGAGCTGTATCAGATGACATTGCTCCTCCTGTTGCTGGTGTTGTGCTGGTGTACTGAGGCTGTGCTACCTTACACCAGATGAGCATCTGCAGTGCAGCTACACTGCAGAGATGTATTCAGTAGGGAAACACTTGTGGCCTTATTAAAGCTTATTTCAGGGAATTAATTTGATTTGTTCTTGTCCATTTCCCAGGCTTCTGACAATGCTACTTGTAGACACAGTTCTATGAGCTCAAGGCAGGCAGCTCCTTACATCAGTCTACAGTTTCTATTGGTCTACTTCATTAGCCATTAGAATACTTAACAACACAATTTACATGCAAGAAATATAATTAGAATAACATTGTCTTGTGAGCGGTTTTCTTACATCCAAACCAAAGCTTGTTTACACACTGAAAAATAACCAGGAACATCATAGAACAGCGCAGAGTGCTCGACTTGGGTGATTTTCTTATCTCAAAAAAGGCTCTAATTCCCAGAAATGATAGTCTACAACCAAGGCATCTGATTTCAGCAGCAGCAAATTATTTTAAGTTTTAATATGCAGTTATGTTAATGAACAAGAAAGCTATGATAAACCCAAGGTTTTGCTGTTATGATTTGGGAAATCCTTATCATTAAAAACTACCTGAGAAGCATATTAATGCAGACAATTTCAAAAAATCATCACTTGTATCCTAATCAGATTAAATAAAATTAAAAAAAAAAAAAAAGAGAAAAAAAAAGTGCTTGCTGTATCTGGATTGTACAAAGTTTAATTTGATTTAATTAATTACCAACCCTGTTCATTAGAGTCTTCCAGGACCTTTTAGTAGAATCCTTGCTCTGGATGACATTCTTTTCCTTTCCTGCCATTTCTGTGACCCTCACTGTTCCAGTAGCAGAGCAACCAAAGCACTTGCAAGTGTAAAAATCTTCAGGAGCACAGTGGTGCCCGTTCCTTATGCCAAGAGCAACTAAATCTTTAAAGCACATGAGTTTCAGCCTTGCTTCTCTTGCATATGCATAGTGCCCCATGACAACTGGAGCTACATATGTAGAAATATTTCAGAATGAAAAGTTCATCAATCTTGATGAACTGCACTTTGAGAAGGAAGAAAGACTTTGCACTGTCCAAGCCTCCAATGCATCTGCCATATCAGGTACTGTGGGGGCTATCTGTGAGCTTAAATAATCAAAAAGTTACAGATTTTGGTAGCTGTGATGCAAGCCAGAGGCAGCTGTGATTGGAAAAAGATGACAAGGCAGGAGGGATAGGGGAAGTAATGGCAAAGGCCAAGGCATTCCTGCTCTACCCAGGAACAGAAAGGTTAGGTTTCCAGCAAATCGAAATTTGCTCATCAGTTCAAATACAGCCTTGCTAAAGTTTGAAGGAGGCCAGATTTATAAACATTGCAGAATTTTCCCATTCTGTTGTAAATGCTGCTATTCATACTTCATACGTAATCCAAAATTAATGGGGTTCCATCATATTATATGTAGAACAGATATACTTGGAATGCATCATTTCTACAGCAAGCCTACAAAACATATGAGGTCTAATTATTTAGTCTGCCTTTCTAACTATGTTCTGATTTTTTGTTTCAATTCCTAAGGAACTAAAATCAAGTTATTGTAAAGCCTAGATTTATGCTTAATTTTATAATAAGCCATTGAAAATCCTAATCTTCTTTGGGATGCATCCTTCCAATTTTTGTCTATGGAAAACCAAGAACCTCATAACTGTGCAGCTGCCACAGGAAAAACTACTGTCATTCCCTGGCCTGCATTAGCCTTGACAGAGATTTGACTTTGCATTATGACTGACTGAACTGATTACTAAAGCATTATTTTTTTCATAGTGGTGTGGGATTATGGAATCATAGAATTATATTGTTTTTCTCTGGTTTCAACCTGGAGCAATGCAAAATACAAAAAAACCCCTATCATATATGCTGATATATATGCACACACACATACGATAAAGAGTTCTGTTTCAATGCATTCACATTTTCTAGGAAAATCTTTTTCCTTTAGACTTCATTAATGACAATATGTATGAAAATCAGTTGTTCTTTGAGAAAGTAGGAATGACCAGGATATTAGGATCATTCTGAAATACCACTGTTTCAGAAAATGCAATAATAAGTGTGAAACTCTATCTCCACTTTGTTCAATTTCTTTTCTGTTATTAAAGCTTATACTGTATTTTAAAACCTCCAGAAATATGGTATGTGTGGAAGAAAATCATATACAGTACTTTTAAATTCAGCAATTCTTCTAGCACAGAGCCATATTTAATGTATTTGAGCTCACTTACTATAACTGCAGCAGCTGTTGTTAAAATTTACTTTTAGCAGAAACTGCAGTTGATTTTGAGAGAATATCATCATGCATAAATTCATAACGTTGCTAGAAATAGTAACTATTTTTCTCAAGGAATGAACAGAGATATTTCACATTGTTTCTCCAAGAAAATCTTATGCTATTACCCCACCATCAAAAAAAAAACCAACAAAACAAACAAAAATCACATATCCTTTTGCTCTTTTCTCTCTCAGAACAGATATATCTTTAAGAAGATTCTCTTTGCAGTACATGTTTATGCATTTGTATGTGAGCGATAAGTAGGATTTCTGCCTCTGACACACAATTACACCATGTAGTACAAGACTCTCAAGCATGTGCTTTCAGCACACAGTTAAGTAGTACAGATGATGAATACCAAACAGCACAGCACTAGTGGGAAACAGAATAGTAAACTGCCAAATAAAAATTACCTATTTTAAAATCTACCAGCAGTTTTATGTTGCTAATTTAGCTGAATTGAAGCTGTAGACTAGTCCTGCCAGAATCATTAAGTACTTTCTGTTCTTCCAAATTCTCTACCAGAGGCCTTACTGGGGTCTAGAGTATGATAAAGGACACACTCCTCTGTGTGTGGATCAGCTCTTATAAAATGTCTGTGACAATTTCAATGTACTTACAAAGTAGGAGGTGCTTTTCATACATCTGTACATGTAATATGTTTTCCAGGGAAATTACAAACTTCAGTCAAATTAAATGTGATTAGATTTTAACAAGGAAAAGGTTTTATTGGAAGTGAAGAATGCTTTATGCTTCACTGGCCTCTATTCCTTCAGTATTTCTTACCCCTGCACTGAAGAAGATACTTTATCAGGAGAATCAGATGTTATGACCAGAGTGCCTGCCATCCACCCCCATAAATTCAGAGACACCACCAAACAACATGTAAAACAGATTTGACAATTCATAATTTAGCTTCCACTATAAAAGTAGTCAAATAACTAAAATACATATTCTTTTTTTCCAGCTGGCTTCTTGTCTGTTTTATTCTCGGTCTACACAGAATTTCCTACAAGAAAATGTACCACATGATAGCCAACTATTAAGAATTACTGTTACTATAGGGAGAATTTTTTCAATTTTGCACATAATCCTTTCTGAAATTGTGCAATAACTCTGTCCTTGGAATTAAGCTAAAGTTTCTTGTAGTAAAATGAAGAAAAGGAAATCTTGCACAATCACACTCATTTTTCCATTTGTTTCTTTCTAACAAAAAAATCTGTCATTTTTTTAGCCATATTTTAGCAGAGGGATCTCATCCTCCTTTTGTGATTTAGGTATTCAGCATGGGATTTACAAAACTGGAAATGAAGACACTGAAGAATGCTCTACAAACTCTTTCAGTTTCAGTGTGATGTAGTTATACAAGCTGACAGGTTTTAGGAAGGAATGCTTTGTTTTCAAATTGTTCTGTGACAGTAGAAGCAAATTAAATTCACAGTGTTTCAATGTACTGCCACTATCCATAAACAAGTAAAGCATCATTACATGACTCAATATTAATAATGTAATTTTTTCAGGTAAATTAATGCCTGAGTTGATATATATGATATTTACAGCCTTATTGTCTTGTAGAGTCTTACAGTCTAAAAACATGCAAACTGTTTATTGCGGAAAAGTCGATCTCGGATCAACCATGCCCTTGCAAATATTCCTCTATTTAGTTCATTTGCAACGATTTCTTAAACAGTACCTCACTAGTCCTCATCCTGCAGGAATAACAAATTAATTGGTTGACAAGGAACAGCTTTCTCCTGGACATGGAAATACGTACAGCTGCCAAATAAAATACATCCTTCATTCTCCTCTTCTGGATGAACTGCTTAAGAAACTCTTTCAAGTACTTTTCTTGTTCTTTTAGTGAACACACCAATTTTTATTTTATGATTTCAAGCCCCATAACTTTATGATGGCATTACAGAAAAGTATGTAAGTTTATAATTACATACCAGAGTATCTACAAAATCATTGCATATTATAGAGATTCAGATGTCCTTAAGGTATGGAGCTGAATTGTGCTCCAAGCTGTATTGCAACAGGCAATACAAGAGGCAACTCTGTTGACTTCACTGTTTTACTGAGAAATCTCTTCCAATAAAAATGGCATAAATAGAGGTTGGTGCTGTTAAAATGAACAGTCTTAAAAAAGGTTCCAGGGTGAAAGAAATGCAAGCCAGATAAGAAAGGTGAGACTTTTAAATGCTTCCATTCACAAGCTGTCCAGGGAAAGTTAGGTGCAATGTGAACATTCGTTTGCCATCTTACAGTTACATACTCATTGTATGCAGTGACGCTCGCATGTATTTTAACCTTCTTCTGGGTAAAAGAGTTATTTCCTAAATGCTTCTGTATCATCTCAATCACTTCACCTGTATATTGCTACAATAAGAATATATTTACCTACATATACAGCCTTCAAACTAAGAACTGATTTTATGGATGTGTATATATAACATATTCTTCACTACCTGTTTAAATTACCTGTGGTCTGATCCTCTATATCCAAAGTCACCAAGTATTTTACTCTGGCTTTTTTTCTTCATGATTCACGTCTTCAGTGTTTCATACTTAGTAGCCAATTTTAGCAGATACTTGATGTTACTAAGATTACACTCAGATTATTCATTAGGAAGCTCTGGGGACTGTGTTCTGTGTGTAGCTATGTAAACATCCTGGGGAGCAGGATCCCAGGTTGACTTGTTATCTTCAGATGCTCAAGGTGGGTTCCTAGACACACACAGTGATCATAAGTTTCCTGATGCTTCAGTGTTGGTTATCTGTAACAGGCATTTTTCTCATTTGCCTTTTCTAGGAATTTGTCATGATTGTTGTCTTTGGTTTGGAATTTATTATTCGTATCTGGTCTGCTGGATGCTGTTGTCGATACCGAGGATGGCAAGGAAGACTGCGCTTTGCAAGGAAACCATTCTGTGTAATAGGTGAGTGTCCCAGTTCAAGGTTATTTTAAGATAAAAATAAATACCCCTCCCCCTCTTCTGCTTTGCTTCGGAATGAAAACTGCTGGAATCAGACTCTGTTTAGAACTTACTAGAAACATAAATCTGTAAACAGTTTGAACTTCCTAGAAGTATTTGACGTCTCAGAGTGGGATGCTGCTCTCCCAAGTGCAGATTGTTCAGTTCAGCTTTTGTTTCTCTTCCCTTTCCCTTCTCCGTTGAACTGGCAAGTTTTCTGTCACTGATTAGCTTCAGTCTCAGGTGTTAATCTGCAGTAAAAGTGAAGGGAGGGTTCTTCCTTGTCCAAAATTTTGTTACTATAGGGTGACTTAGGTAGATTTTCCACCCTTTCCTTTAAACAGCTCATAGCTACCCTCCTACTATTTGTGAAATAGTTGAGGGAGGTCTCCTGGCACAGGTCTCAGTGAGTATTGGGGCTTGCTTTACTTAACTGTGGTTTTTCCTCCTTTCTCCGGATTTGACATGCTCTTGTTGCATGTTTATGTAGGCTACCTGTAGCCTTAAAAGCATCTTCTCTGTTCCCCTTGCAATTCCATCACTTGCTAGCAGAACTAACTAGTAGCTAACAATCTCTTGCTTGTGGCAGTTTTCCTGTGCTGGTTCAGTGGATGAAAAAGGAACTTTGTTCTGCAAAACACTGTACAGCTACTAAAGTAGCTTCTGGAAACTAAACTGATATCATTAATTATTCTGTGTCTCTCCTGCTGATTGATTTTTTGTCCATTTCTGGACTTTAGCATCCCTGAACAGATTTTCTGATTTGATCTTTTGAGGAAGAACCTTTAGTAAGTAATTTTGCACCTCTTGGTGCATCAAGCAACTATTTATCTGACACCCTGGCTTTGAAGTCATGACAAAGTGTGTGCTAGCAGAAAGGCTAACAGGCTATATGTACTAGCTATAGAGTCATCATCAGTAGATGAAGACATATTATATCTCCCTTTATTTGGCACTTACTAGACCACATCTAATCCCCATTTGCCTCCTCCAACACCATACATGAAAGATATCAATAAACAGGAATAAAGTGAAGGCCACCAAGATGATTAGTGCTGGAGCATTTGCCCTGTGAGGAGAGGCTGAGGGACCTGGGCTTGTTCAGCCCTGAGAAAGGATGGCTTCAGGGGGAACTCTGTGAACTCAGTGCTAAAGTCTCCTAAAAAACACATGGCCTATTTTGGCCTACTACTTTTGATGTGTTTGTTTAATCATTTACTCACTCATCCATTTAATTATTCTTTCTGCTTATGGTTACAGTGAAACAATAATATTTTAGAAAACTTAGTCTGTTTACTATTAACTAAATTTGCTATATATCTCCAGCAGATCTGTTCTCTGATTATTTTTGTGATCAAACACAAATCACACAGGGGAATGACCTAAAAGCTAGAAATAATAAATCTGAGGATTGCCCCAAGGGTCACATTCAGACAGCCTTTATTTTTTTTCCATTAATAACCTAATCGCTAGAAAAATTTTATTGAGAGCCAAAGCTCTGTGCTTACGTTAGTGTGCCTACAATGTCATTAACCCAGCAAATCAGTTCATCAAACACTGCTGTGTGCTACCACGTTAGTAATGATATCAAATTATTTGAAAGCTTCATAGCCTTGTTTATTTCTGTATAAAATGGAATAATAATACAGTATTAAACCTTGATTTATATTTTGTTCCGTGTCAAGAGTTACTTGCCATCCCTCATTTTCTCTGACTGTATATGAGCTTGCATACATAACGTAAAGGGCATACCAAGATATCCTCCCAGATACTTAAAGATGTAGTTCTGCAAATCCTAAATCTCCCAGGTATATCAGTCAAGCTTGGCAGTTAGCACTGCAGAGAAATATCGCTGTGTTACACTGTGCGGAAGAGTAGCAAACCAGGCACCTCATCTCCTGACTGCTGCCTTCAGGAGACAGGGATATGAAGGCCCAGGAGGAACTCTGTGTCTGCCTGTGCTGTAGGAGGAGCCATGCTCACTGAAGAATCCCAAAGTAAAAGAGGACATATCTGCTAATGAGAAAGAAAGTATAGCAACCCCTTACTGTCAGGTCAGTCAGGGACACTGAAATAAATGAAGAGTCCATTGTTCTTTCTCTGGCGATGGGCCTCTTACATGGTTGCAGGTGACCTGGCTAAATTAAACTAACTTCTGGTCACTGTTCTGTGCGTATGAGAGGTTTTACTATCACAATGAACCTTCAGTCTGTGAGGGTGGCTTCCATGCAGTGGCACATTATAAAAATAATGAGGAATAATAAATAACAAGGTGTGGGTAAGAAGAGTGAGATCCTGCCAGTCTCACCTGTGTGTCTTAAGTCTGCTAGACTGCAGAGGAGCTTCTTTTCACTGTCCCTGCAGGAGACTTTGGGACTCTATGTGTGGAAGCCCAGCAAGGACAAGTGAAGAGTGCATGAGCACACTTCCCTTAGAATGCTGGAAGCAGTGAATTATAGTACCTAAACTTTATGTGACTTCTAGATTTAAATATGGGGGTTGAAACTCCTAATTCAAATTTTTTTCACCTTAAATTTGACCCCCTTCTAACAGTATAACAACTAGATTTCCTGGCGGTCCAGCCTGGTAAAAGATTTAATGTATTTCAGTTAGTCCATTAGCAGTTTCCCACAATGGCTTCTGTTTTACCTCTAGTCAAACTACAATATGATGGAAATGTCACAAGTTCAAATGCTCTTGAGGCTGCAGAATGAACAAATTCCCAACAGGAAGCTTAAGTCCATTATCTGTAATCAGGCTCTTGAACTTCATGGCTGGCAAACCTTGTTTCAGAGCATTAAGTGATAGCAGCGGCTGTTGCATATTACTGGATCTATTTTTCATTAATTAGAGTAGTAATGAACCATCATATGGCACTTTTGACAAACCTTTATAAACAAATCCATATCTAGTGTGTTACAAGATCTGCTGAACCCTTAATTTGAATTAGTTCAATATATTTATGTAATGATACATTGTGTCTGTCACCTTGGTATTTAGACACATTCTAGAGTCAGTAGATCTGCTGCTCATGATAAACAATATATAGACCCTCCTTCTAATATAATTTGAACTCTAAATAACCCAGTGATGTTCTGTAATTGAGTATATCTTTGACCAAAAAGACACATCTCGCATCACATTTCATTACAAATCCTAGCAAATCCAATTGCCAGCAGAAGTAAGTTCCATGTTGAAGGGGTCTCCTGCCAGCCCAGCTTGAACTCATCCCAGGAACATGCTGCCCACTTCAGTCCAGAAAATACTCTGATACAGCGGTAGTAGCATTAAGACTGGAAATCAAAATTTCCTCAGATGATTTCAGCAGCCATAATTATGTGCAGTGAACAGAGGCTAACTTGGTTACAAATTGTATAGCTTTTTAAGACTAATACTTAGTGGCATATCTTCATGTTTGACAGTTCTGGCTGTACAGTTTTTAAAAATGCATAGGAAAAATAATGTATTTTGAATATCATCTATGGGCCTTATTCTTTCACATCTCTGACTCCCTTGCTGCTGAATAAGGTACCATTTGCCATAGGTAAAGACATCGGATTCTGGTCATCTCTTTCTAGAAGTTGTGTGTCTTATAGGCAAAAGAAATCTGCTATTTTCGTACGAGGCAGTTGTTGAAATTTCTGTCTGGTGTCTGCTAAAGAATTCAGCAGCCTGTATTTGTTTATTGCTATGCTTTTTTTATCTTATACTAGTGTCACCACCATGTTATTTTGAGTAGCAGAGCACCTACCATGAATTGGGCAACCTCAGTGATATGTGTCTTGTGACTTCTTTCCCTCTGGGGAGTTGCGGATAGTGTCACATTTTATCTTCATGAGGCTTTGAAGATCAAGGTTTTGATCTGAGGACTGAACTTTCTTTGCATCTATATTATGTATATCTGCCAAGATACCTGCTGATGAAGGAAGTCAACAGGACTAGTGTAAGATTACTGATGAAATAATTTTTCCTTGAAAAATTTTGATTAATTGAAAACAAAGTAATTCATGGAAACAAACCAATTCCCTTTTCCCAAGGGAAGGCATTTTATGTTCAGTCTAGATCTTTTTCTCATCAAAATTAAAAGCACTGTCTCTCTCAAACATGCAGTATAGCAAATAATACAGTTTCTGGTTTCTAGGTAAAGTATGGTTAAATTCTCACTCTGGGAGATTTGGAGCAGAGCCAATCTCAGCTCCACTGAAACTATCCAAACATCAATAAATCTTAATTGGTCCAGAGAGAAATGCTGATTTATCCTGTCACCTGGTGTCAATTTTAGTAAGTTGCTACATGCGAAACTTTTATTTTTTTCACCCAAAGGATAATCAGTCATTGTAAATAGACAACCCCTAAAGTACAAGTTAGAAGAGAGCCATACCAGAATGGATTCTGTAAATGATTTATGGATTCTTTCAAATAATTGATGATCTCTTTGAATCTTCAGAAAATATATTGTATAATAATAATAATAGAACTTGATATTATTAAGTACTATATATTATCAAATATTATATATTATGAATGTATATTAGAGAACTTCAGGCGCAGCTTATGAGGCACAAGGTCTCAATGACTTGGAAATGTACAGTAAGAAGAAAGCAAGCAACTGACAGACCAAGAAACAGTTAACATTTTCTGGTTTTAGACTCGGCATGTTCAATTTTTCTCACATTTTTTTAGGGACTGGCTTTAGAATTGTTGCTACTAGAGATGCCCAGTATAGGAAGATGTTTATAGAAATGCCTTTCTTTTCACTACCTGTCTTAATTTGAGATGTTCATATCCTGCCTTACTATGCTGAATAATGATGTTGTATCCATAGACAAGATAATTGCTAGATTTCCATACCTACATGTAAATTCTCCAGTCCAAAATGAAGTAATTTAAGTAAATTTAGCTGGTAATTTAAGTGCTGGTGTGGCAGTTAGAGGTAGACAGAATTGTGCCGAATTCCCTTATCTGCTTACCATAGCATATGGAGTTGCAAAAGCAGTAAAATAGTTTGGGTTTTGATTTTTATCATTCCTAGCATCTAAAAAGCCCATATTTTTAGATGAAATAAGTGAATAACATGTCAGAGTCTAACTGATATGCAAGGAAGCACTGAGCTTTTTTGGCTTCTTTCCATATGTTGTGCTGCAGATCAGCTGCTTCATGTGTGACATTTCTTGTAACTCCCATCTCAGATCATCAGCTCTTTCCTGTAGCTCCTCTGTGAGAATTGCTGTTCGGTGGCTATGCAAGTTTTGCTTTTGCAGCAGCAAATTACATTCTCCAGGCAGAAATCTGAATCATTTAAGAACATTTCCATATTGGTCCAAAATAGTGTCCTATTAGACCAGGGGTTTGCTATTTTGGACTTTTGCAATCGACCATTACTCTATCCTTGGCATATATGCAGCCTCTCATGGGACTGTGATACCCTAGCTTGTAGGACTGCTTTATTTCAAAAGCCACCTTCAGTGTGTTTTCTATTTTACTAGCAAGCCTATACTTTCTTAGGAGTGTTTTAGCAGCATGTTAACATAAATTTCAATGTTAATGCCTTGGTGTGGTACGTTAGGCAACTGTCAATCTGACTATTTGAACCATGATTAACTACTTTTGCAGGTGTTAATCAATCAAATCATGCTTCCTCTCACAATGTCCCAGCCTCACCCCTGTCAATACAAATGAAGAAATTCGAAAATGTCTTGAGTTATTGGCTTGGCATATACTGCAGGAATCTTTCTAGATTTGCTTGAAAGTGCAGCATACAACAGAAGGCAACATGCTGCTATCTTATATTTGCAGTATGTTTTTACATGTATTTGGTGCTTTTAGTATATAATTGTTACTCTTACGTCTGTTGAATGTTATCACTTTATTGCTGTCTTTGCTGAAGACTTATTTATTTCTGTTCAGGTCACCTGTGTGTGAGCAAGATCTTCAGGAAAAGGGTTGTTGGTGCAGTCAATTAGAATCAGTGGGGTTTATTCTGCTTGGCTCTTTGTTATTTAGAAACAGGCATTTTCAGTTGCTTTAAAGGTAATGGCTGCTTCTTCAAATGCATTTTTTTGGTATCTGCTAAGCTTTAATTTGTTAACTGGCAGTTCTGGCAGTTTAAATCACAAGCTTTGCCTACTGTTACATTAAGTGTAAGCACAGAATCATAGAACAGTTAGGGATGGAAAGGACCTTAAGATCATCTAGTTCCAACACCCCTGCCATGGGCAGGGACACCCCACACTAAACCATGTCACCCAAGGCTCTGCCCAACCTGGCCTTGAACACTGCCAGGGCTGGAGCATTCACAACTTCCTTGGGCAACCCATTGCAGTGCCTCACCACCCTCACAGTAAAGAATTTCTTCCTCATATCCAATCTAAACCTTCCCTGTTTAAGTTTTAACCCGTTACCCCTTGTCCTGTCACTACAGTCCCTAATGAAGAGTCCCTAATGATTCCTTTTAATCTTCGCAGGTACTTTGTAAAAGCTGGAACTCCAACAGTCTTGGTGTTTGTAAAGGGTTCTCCTTACTCCAACAAGTACTTCTCTGGCAAGAAGGTGGATCGACTGTAGTGAGCAAGAGTGAAACAAGGAGTCCTGTGCAGGAGGCTGCTGTTTGTTATCCCAGACTGCAAACTCCTGCTTGAACCAAACTGCTTTGCACAACGGAGGGGAGAAATAAGCTTGGCACAGGGGGGAACTTCCAGGAAAGCAGCACAGGAGAGTGAAGGGTTTACAAGAGGGGATAACTTGTTTAGAGAAGCATCCAGCTGGCTTGCAGAAGGGCTCTTCAGTGATGGGCTGCGTGTGGTTTTGAAACAAACCTGTAGCAGTGGCAAACACCCGCTGCAGCTGAAGCAACAGCAGCTGGGAATGCACTTCTTTACCTGTGGAAAGGCATGGATTACTTTGGAGGTGGGCAGTAGTTGCTGGGGTTTAACAGCAGTGAGCTAGGGTGATTCCTGCCTCTTGCAGCAGGGTGGATGCACTCACATTCCTGCCTGGGATTAAGCAGCTGCTGTTTCACTGCCTGGCTCTGCTCCTGGCCAAGGTAAAGCAGAGCTCTTTGTTTGGAGCAGTTTTACTGACCCCTTTGCTACCTTATCCCTTGTCCTGCAGAACCTGGAAATAAACATGTCTATTTTCAAGTAGACTGGCTTCTGCCTAGTAAATGAGACGACAAATTCTTCTCACCTCCCAAAAACTACAAGAGAATGACAAACAGTGAAGTCTAAACCCAGATGCAGCAACCTTACCCGTTATACTTACTGGTACAGCCAACAGCCAGGGTCTTACTGTGCTTCTGTGTTAGCATTTAGGATTACTTTGAATGAAATGCTGACTCTCTCATTTCTTCTGCAGCCTCTCTGGGACTGCAGGAAGAAGCTGCAGTTTGAGACACAGGCATTAGAAAGCTGTTCAGCTGTGAATGCTCCTGCTTAGGTGATGGAGGCTGGCTTGAGACGACTCCAAAGAAAGCATTTCCATTTCGCTCTTCCTCAGTTTCTGCCCCATGCACAAATACAGTAAAATTATCTGCACCTGAGGATGCTGAAACGTAATCTCCAAAGCTCAAGTTTCATCCCCGGCCCCTCTAACAAGGGCTTGCTGCTTGTTTCTTTTAACCAGAGCCATATGTGAGCCTTGTCATCGTTTGTGAACCAGCTGCGGTGGAGCAGAGCAGGACCCTGCAGAGGAAGGACTCTGGGCTGCAGCCAGCTCATCTTTTAAAGCAAAAGGGTACCTGGGTTGGTTGTTCATCACCGAGCAGCTTGCTCAGCAGTAGAGGAAGGGCTTGCACTATGTGAATCATAGACTGTTAGGGTGGTTTGTGTTGGAAGGGACCTTAAAGCTCATCCAGCTCCAACCCCTGCCACGGGCAGGGACCCCTTCCACTGGAG
>JBCJKH010057738.1:0-20972 GCA_039877255.1 Loriculus beryllinus
CCCAGCCCAGCAGGGTCCCTCCTGCAGAGCCAGCCCAGCACACAGCAGACCCCCCGGCTGTCCCCATCCAGCCTATGGAGCAGCCCCTGGCTGCACCCGCCTCTGAGGTCCCAAAGGCTCCCCCGGCTGCTAATTGTTGTCATGCAGAGGTGTCCCCTGCTGCTGGTGCTGTTGGGGAATCCCCTGGTACCCAGGCCAAGGAGGAGGCTGCAGCACTGGGGAAAGGAGCAGTGGAGAAGGAACCAGAGCCTAAGGCAGCTGATGGGCAGGAGCTGCCCAGCAAAATATCCACCTCCCAGGCTGTGGCACCGCCATCAAAAGCAGGTCCTCCAAAAGAGAGCAGCCTGCCCACCAAGGCACCCGCTGCACGGCCATGGAGGCACCAGCCACTCCTCAGCACGACACAGCCCAGCAACAGCAGCAAGGACATCGTGCAAGCCTTCATCAGTGAGATCGGTGAGTGTGGGGCTGCAGGGTGCTGGGCTGAGCACCTCCAGCCTGCAGGGCTGCAGTGCTGCCAGCAGCAGGACCAGTTCCTGGCACTTCTAAGGGCAAGGGTGGCAAAGCTGTACCTGCAGGCTTGCAGTCTTTCCCAGCACGCTGGAATGGGCATCTGTACCTGGGGAATGTTGCCTCCAGTGGATGGTCTGGGCTGGCTCTGCCCAAACTGGTCCTTCCTGGGGTGTTCCTGTCCTTGCTGCAGGGGATGTGGAGCTGCTGCAGGCTGTGCAGCTCTTTCTTCCCAATGCACATGCGGCACTCAGGGAGGCTGATGCAGGAGGCTGGGGTGCATCCTTGTGGTGCCAGGGGGTTTTGGCTGACCTGACTTAGAGTGTTCTCTCCCTGGCCCAGGAATCGAAGCCACGGACCTGTCCAGCCTGCTGGAGCAGTTCGAGAAGTCTGAAGGTGCGGATGCAGCATCCATCCCCGTGGGGCTCCCTCCATGCCATGCTGGCCTCCCTGTGCTTCCTGTGCTCCCTGTGGTGGGATGGGGTGCTGGTGTTACCCTGCCTGGGTGCCTTGTCCTGGGGGTGTCTCTGCCTTTGTCTCTGTCTCCTTGATCTTTGAAAGCATCCGTGGGTCCCCAGGGTGGTGAGTGGGGTGATGAAGAGCCTGGGAAGGAAAGGGGATGTGCAGCTCCTCTCTGCAGGGAGCTGAGGTGCTGTGAAACCTTTCTCTGTGCCTGGGGTCTTCTGTGTCCCCCACTGTGCGGGGTCTATCCCCTGCCCTCCAGCCCCTCACCACCCTCACCCACCTGCTCTCTTTCCAGCCAAGAAGGAGGAGGCTCCTGTGCAGCCCCCTGAAGACCAGCAGCCAGCTGGGAGCTCCGGGTGAGTACCAGCAACTTCACATCCAGTGCCCCAGTGTGGAGCCTGGCAGCAGGCTGGGCCCTGCCTTTGGCAGGGTATAGGGGAGCTCTTGGTCCTGGTAGGGTCTGAACTGCACCAGGGTCTGTATCCACCATCCCAGGAGAGGCTGAGCTCCTTGAGGGACTGGGGGCCAAGGCTGGCATTGAGGGGCAGATGTTGGGTGAAGCAGATGGGCATAACCAAGCTGTGGAAGTTCCATCCTTGCAGCTCTTTCAGATCCTTTGTGCCCTGGGCCCAGACAGTGGGGGACATTCCAGGCGTGGGGACTGGGGATGGGCTTTGCCTGCTGCATTTGACAAAGCTCCTTTCCTCTCCTCAGCCCTGAGATCCAGCAGGACAAGAAGCTCCCAGACAGCCTGCAGGCCTCTGAGCTGGCCAACGTGGCAGGTAACGCTTGGGGCGAGACAGGGAGCCCGGGCTGTTGAGCGGCTGGGGGTACCCCAGGGCTTAAGGGGAGCTGGCCCAGGAGGGAGCCCCAGCTGGGTGAGTTGCAGCAGGGGGCTGCTCTTGAAAGCCCTTTGGTGCTCTTGCAGGCCTCACGCCGCCAGCGACACCTCCCCACCAGCTCTGGAAGCCCTTGCCTGCTGTCTCGCTGCTGGCCAAGGTCAAGTCACCCGGGTCTGCAGCCCAGGAAGGGCCGCAGAAGACGGCCAAGCTGATAAAAGCCAAGCCGCTGCTCCCAAGCAAGCTCCAGGGGAAGAGCCTGGCGCCGGCTCCCACCAGCTCAACCCTCAGCCATGTCTGCTCGGGAGACCATGACTACTGCATCCCCAGCACGGCGCGGCGGGAGGGCAGCAGCAGCAGCCTTGGCACGCAGCCTCCTGCTGAGGGCGGCTCCCGCTGGAACATCAAACACCACCGGGACATCACTATCAAACCCATCTCCTCCCTAACCAAACGGACGCTGGAGCAGCCCAAGCCCACCCTGCCAGCCCCCAGCACCACCGTGGGGCCCAGCCCGGAGCCGCTGGGCACGGTCTGCCAACCCCCCCTGGATTATCGGACTAGCGTCCCCAGCAAGGCCACCGACGGGGGCAGCAGCCCCCCCACCTCAGTGCTCCTGTCTCCAGCTGCATCCCCTTGCCGGGACCAGGAGGTGCGGACTTCCAGTGCCCAGCCCAGCCATGCTGCCGCCAAGAGATCCCTGCGCTGCTACCGGAGACCCCGGGACTCGCCCAGCCCCTCTGCCAGAGGCTGGAGGGCTGGCCGGAGCCGTGCCAGCCGCTCTTTCAGCTCCAGTTCGGATGGGGCTAGCGAGTCCTCTTCTTCATCTTCATCCTCATCCTCCCGATCCCGATCCCGGTCATTGTCCCCGCCACCCAAGCGATGGCGAAGGTAAGCAGTGAAGCATCTGCCTGCATGCTCTTTGGGCAGTTGTGTGGTGGCTGGTGTTTTGTGAGGGTGCCCAGACACCTCCTTATGGACCTGTTTGATGGCTGTGTTTGATCTTTCTGTCCTTGTGGCCCTTCTGAAGGGGTGCCTGGCTCACAGAAACTGGGGGAGCTGCTGTGACTGTGGGGAGTGTCTGTTGAACCCCATGGCCAGCCAGGCTTCCTTCCTCCTCCTGGAACTCCTGGGCTGCACCTTGGCTTTTAGATGCTTTTTCTGGGATATTATTACAGGTGTTGGTGTTTGTGCTTTGGAGCTGGTGCAGCCCTAGGTGTAGAAATGAGGGGAGCCACAGTGGAGCGCTCCAGGGAGCTGCTGGAGGCGTGCAAGGGAAAACCTGTCTGGCTTGGCTGTCTCAGGGGCTCTCTGTGCTCCTTATGGTGGTGGCTGTAAGGAAAGTGGGGCAGCTCAGTCTCTGTGGGATGCATTTCTTCTGGAGTCCTTGTGCACCTGAGTGATGCACAGTCTGTCCCAGCTGGCGTGGGAGGTGCTGGAGATGGAGAGGGATCCCTCATCCACCCTCCCCTGGGTGTTGAGCCGGTTCTGGAGATATCTCGGGTCATTGGGCACTTAGGACTTGTCCAACCAAGGTCTCTCCATCAGTGGCCGATAGATGGGGAAGCTGGAGCTGGAAAGGGCACCTATATAGTGCCATGTCACAGGGTTGTGCAGCTCAGGGACTTGCCCTGTCTAGTTTGGCTTTCCAGCAAATGCAGCTGGCTCTATGCTGGGAAGTGTCTCCATGGACTGTGCCATCCTGAAACTGCACTCCTCCAGGAGAGTATGTGTCAGTACCAGGCAAAATACCCTGTTTGGGGCCTGGGTTTCCCTATGGCAGAGACCACCAATCTCCAGCGTGTTTGGAGAGGGACCCTGCTGCTGGCTGGAGGCAACACAGGTTGACCGCAGAGGAGTTTCAGCCTTGCTGCTCTTAACACTTTGCCTGGCCCTGCCAGAGAAGCTCTTGCAGGCAGAAGGCTGTGATCACAGAAGGCAGCCCTGTACCGGTGCATGCTATAGCCCTGGGTATGGTTGGAGGCACATACAGCCTGCATTTGCATGGCTGTTGAGTGCAAGGTGGATGCAGTGGCTCCAGTGTTACCGCATACCTCAGCATGACCGGGCCCCTCCTGGGCCCTTGTCCAGTTTCAGCCACATGCTGCACGATTTCCCCATGACTATTTCTTGCTCTTCAGAAGTTGTGCCTGTTGTGAACCTGCTCCCTTGTCGCTGTGGTGTTTGGAGCCAAGTGGAGCAACATCTCTCTAGTGTCATTACTGCCCCAGCCAACTTAGGCAGAGGTTTCCACAGCGCAGCTCACCCTGGGGCTGGGTCCTGTCTGAGTAGGGTGCTGCATACCTTGGAGAAAATAGAGGTTATTTTTCTTCCTTGTGGTGTGCTGGGCACGGGGAGGGCTCGGCACTGAGCTGTGTCTCTCCTTGCCCCAGGTACCGCTCAAGATGTTCCCACAGCTCTTCTTCCCGCTCCAGCTGTGGGTCATGTGGCAGGTCCCGGGACAGGTCCGCATCCTCATCATCAGCATCCTCCTACTCATCCAGGTCCACGTCTCGCAGCCAGTCCCGCTCCCCCTCGCCCCGCAGGAGGAGTAACAGGCGGAGAAGGTGAGCATTGACCTGTCTCCCGGCCTCTGGTGTCCTGGGCAGGGGTGGACCCACTTCTGCAGCATCTCCTGTGTGTCTGGGATCACTCTGTTCTGCACTCTGTAGCTCATGTGTCCATTTTCTGCCCTGCCAGATACAGTTATGATGCACAGGACCACTACCAAAGGCAGAGGATCCTCGAGAAGGAACGTGCAATAGTGAGTGCTGGAGGGCTGGGAAGCTGGGGATGGAGATTCAAGTGTTCTCAGTCCCGCCATCGCTTCAGAAAGCTGTGTGGTCACAGCCTTGCAGGCAGCATTGCTGGGAGGCTCTGGCCAGGGCATGGTGTGATGGGTGGTGATGCAGGGAGGGTGCTTTGTTCAGGAGATCCTCCTCACTGGGAGGGCTCACTTGGAGATGCCGAGTCCCCCTGTTCTCATCTTATGGGACTATGCATCCCTGCCCGCAGGAGGAGCGACGAGTTGTGTTTATTGGCAAGATCCCCAGCAGGATGACCCGGTCGGAGCTGCAGCACCGCTTCTCTGTGTTCGGGGACATCGAGGAGTGCACCCTGCACTTCCGCTCCGAGGGGTAAAAGCTGCAGGGGCATGGGGCAGCCCCTTCTCTGGGATGGCTCCTCTCATCCCGTTTCCCATTCCTCGAGGGGATGGTGCAGAGCAAGGAGGGACATACTGTGCTGCTGCTGATCTCCTCTTTCTTCTCCGGCTCCAGGGACAACTACGGCTTTGTCACCTACCGCTATGCCGAGGAAGCCTTTGCTGCCATTGAGAGTGGGCACAAGCTGCGACGCCCAGATGAGCAGCCCTTCGACCTGTGCTTTGGCGGCCGCCGGCAGTTCTGCAGGAGGAACTATGCCGACTTGGGTGAGTCCTGCAGCCCCCAAGTTGGGGGTGGCACTTTAAGTCCTCTTCTTCCTAGAGGTGTGGGGATCTCCGTCCTTGAGATCAGTCAGGCTTGACTGGGCCAGGACCACATCCAGGGGTAGTCTTGCCCACGGGGAGTTTGGGCAGGGGCTCCCATCCTATCCAGGCCCAGTCTTCTTCCATCATCAGCCCATCTCTGAGTTTAGAGGTTGGTACATGAAGCAGGATGTAAAGGAGTTGCTGTGGGCATGGCTAGAACTGTGCCAGTGTCCCTGTGGCTCAAAGCAGCCTCTCCCCGTATCTTCCAGACTCAAACCGGGAGGATTTTGACCCAGCCCCTGTCAAGAGCAAGTTTGACTCCCTGGACTTCGACACGCTGCTGCGGCAGGCCCAGCGCAGCCTGCGGAGGTAGCAGCCGGCGAGGCGGAAAACCTGCACCCACTTTTATACTCAAACACAAAAGACAAAAAAGTATGGAGAGAGGGAGAGAGAGAGAGAGAGAGAAATAGGGTTTTTAAGAAAAAGAAAAAGCTAAAAAAGAATTTTGTTTTATAAGCAGTATTTAAGGAGGACGGGTCATTTGCCTTTGACCACAGGGCCCAGGTGAGTGGCAGCCCCCAGCCGCTTTGAGGCTTGCCTCAGCCATGTAATAAATGTGGATGCCCAAACAGTAGTGCTGCCTTGTCTCCTTCGTGTGGGCCGTTCCTAGATGTGGGCTTGAGCTGTACCCCTCTGGACATAGGGTCTGACCCTGTGAGAGGTATCACAGGTTGGGGACTAGGTGCAGAAGAGGGATGTCCGCAGAAGGGGGGCAGGACCGGGGTTTCTGAGGGGTCTGTGGGTGAGTGCCTCTGAGGACAGGCAGCACAGAGCCCTCCCACCGTCTCTTGGTTTCTGCTGGGGTTGGGACTCCGCTGGGGCTTTGGGGCCACCTGCACCTCCCGTGGTGGCCACGGAGGGGCAGTGCAAGATCCTCCACGGCCGCTCTCTACTTGGGGGTACAGGGGGCTCAATCCCTTGGCTGGAGCACTGAGGGCAGTGTGCACAACTACGGTGTTTGCCTACCTTTTCAAGCCTTCTCCTTGGTTTTACTCCAGTTCGACAGAAGAAGAGGGATATCTGGCACCTCTAGGTGTCCCCCGAGGGAGAGTTACAGGTGTCCACATTGGGGTGGTGCTGGCCAGAGAAAGGATGGACAGGGACAGGGAAGGATGCGGGTTGCCTGTAGAGACCCCACAGTGTGCTGCAGCTCACAGTGAAGGGCAACCCAAGGGAGCATGCTTGGACCTGCTGCTGAGCATCTTCCCTGTACCTTGCCCTGAGCCAGCAGTGCAGGGCCCTGCACCCTGCTCTTGTGCTGGCAGCCAGAGAAAGCCCTGCCTTGGGTTGTGGATCTCCAGCATGGCTGAGCTGGCAGTGCTGGCTGGCATCAATTGCATCAAGCACATTGGTTTCAGGACTAGGACAGGCTTGTGCAGGTTGCAGTGCTGCCTGGTTGGGCCCCCTCTCAACACACCCTCGGGTGGGGGGAGCCTGCAGCCATCCAGCTGGGCTCTACAGAGCTGGGGGGGCATGGAAGGAAGGGGATGGACCCCCCAAGGGCTCCTCACACTGCCCTTACAGGCCCTTTGCTTGATGGAGACAAGTAAGAGAGCGGGGAGGGAAATAGCAGTAAACTCAGATGGGGTGTCCAGCAGGAGTGACTCAATGTTGGGGCTCAGCCAAGCTGATGCTGCCACTGGGGTCATGCTCAGATGTCTGAGGCTCTTTGCTGGTGTGCTGCAGCAATCTGGTGGTCTGGGATTAGCACAGTGGCTGGAGCCTGCTTGTGCCTTCTCTGCTCCCCTGGTTGGAAAGAGATGCTCCTGCTCCTGTCTGCACACTGGGTTTCTCGTGCTGCTCCACATCTTGGTCCCAGGAGCCTCCACAGTACCCATGTGCAGTAAGGCTGCTAGTGGGCTGAGTCTTGGGACCAGCTCCCATCTCATCCTCTTTCCTGCCTGGCCCTGGACTTTGCACAAGGGAGGGTCCGAGGAGGCAGCTGCAGGCAAGGGCAGGATGGTGGGGAAGCAGGCAGGGGCTGTTCATCAATAATGCAACTCTTCCCAGGGATGTGCTCCTAGCAGGAGCAGAATGAGAGCCAGAGCCTGGCAGGAACTCGCAGGGGATGTGAGTGTCCCTTTTTTGGATTCCATGCAAACCCCTCTTGGTGCAGGTCCTCTCCTGCCCAGGGCAGCCAGGCTGACGAGCATCTTCCCAGTTTGGGCTGCCACAGCAGTGCTAAGGACGTGTGGATCCAAGCAAGGGTGTTGCAAAGGGAGCGCCTGTGCAACCAGCTGTGGGCTGATGCAGGCCTGAAGAAAGGCTCTGTGCCCAAGAGCTGGGCTGCTTTCTCCAACCGCCTTAGGTGGTCTGAAAGTTTCTTCACAGTCTTTCCTCTGCTGCAGCTGCAGAGACAGGCAGGGACTGGGGGCGTCACAGGGAAGCCAGAGCTAGGCATTGGGTACATCTTCTGGCAGAACAACCCATGGGGATGTGCATTTGGGCAGCCCTATGAGCATAGGAGGTGTCACCTCAAATGGCTGCAGCACGAACGAGGCTGCATCCTTGTGTTCCTGGGGCTGGGCTGCACATGGTCTCTTCTCGCTCCTGTGGGCGAGGAAAGGCAGGCGCTGTGAAAGCGTTTGTGTTGCCAAAAGAATTAACACCCTGCTGTCGTGCCCTGTAAATCTTTCAAGTGTTAGAGGCTGCCTTTATCCCCCAGTGTTACAGCTTAATGGTTTCTGTTGGCAGTAACCTGGCCCTGTGTTCTGGGGTTATGGATTTGAAGTCTGTTGCAGAGGGTGCAAGGGTTGCAGACAGGTGTTTTCCTGTCACCCAACCAGCAGCAAAGGCACCGTTGCTAAAAGGAAGCAGGAGAATGGGAAGTGATGCAGAGCTCTCTGGAAGTGTGGGTGCTGGCAGGAGCTGTCTGGAGAGGATCAGAGGACAGCAGTGCTTTGGAGCACTTCCCTTGCTCAGCTCTACAGCTGGCAGGCACGGCTGCAGCTGCACGCAGATGCATTCCCTGAGCTCTAGCACGGGTGGGATGTGCCTGCCTTTGGCTCGTGTTGGAGCCGTGTGTGTGGATGGCCCCCAGCTCTGCGTGCCTTCCTGCTGCCAGCCAGACCACCCTGCGCTGCACATAGCCCAGTCTGGGAGCTTGGGCCTGGACCTCCCAAGGCAGAGCCATGCCTTGGCTCTCCTCTGCGCACACCAATAGGTAAGTCCTGCTGGTGGCTGCGCTGCTGTCCCAGAACAGATCCCCTTCACTTCACAGTTGCCATTTGGAAGAGGTTGTGGTGCAGCTCATGCACAGCTTTTGCCCTCTGGCATCAGCGGTACCTGTGGGGTTTCTCCTTCCAAAGGCATATCAGAGGTGAGGGGCAGAGCTGGGACTTTCTAGGGTCCCCAGCTCCTTGTGGGGAGGTCTCTCAGAAGCACATCTGCTTCACGCAAGCCACACAGTGCATGTAGGACAGTCAATATTCCTCCTGCAGGTTGCAGCATCCTTTTGCATCTTCATACACACGTGTATGAGTGGCTCTGCTCTGAGCTGCAGCAGCCCATGGCTGGGGACTACACAAGGATGTTTTCTGAGAGGTTACTAAGAGGAGCTGGGGTTTTCACAGTATTTCTCTTCAAGGCACTCTCAGCCCTTCCCCTTCTCTTCCTCCTGCAGACTTCACTCTCTTGTGGTTATCCCTAACACTTCCAGAACCGGGAACCTGAACCCTGCCACCTGCACCCTTCTGCTGGAACACAATTCCAAGGGACTGGTGCTGAGTTCACACCTTTCTCTTCCCTTTCCTTTCTCATTCCCTCTTGTGTCAGTATGTCCTGAATGTGATCTCCAAACTAGAAAGCCGTCAAACAGGCATCCACAGTGGTCTTGCATTGTGGACAAAACCTGGAAGATGAGGGGCCCGTTCCCTGTGCATCAGCTGGTTTGGACCCCATGTGCAAAAGGCAGTGGGGCAGCAGGAGACTCTGGCAGCAGCATTCCTTGCACACGTCTGCCTTGGGCTGGAGTCTGTACAGCCCTTGTCCCTGTTGCTTTGCAGAGTTCAATGTTTCCTCAGCAGCAGCAGAGCCCCTTATCTTCAGGAAAGGTTATTCTGGGACCTTGGAGTTAGATGCTGCTGGGTGCTGAGCACCCACATTGCCATGAGGTGGATTTACTTTTCACACATAGGATGTTTATATTTAAGATCCAGCTTAAGAGGTTCAGTGTGCTCATCCTGAGAGCTGATGGGATCCCTTTGGGGTGAGGTGCCAGGCACAAACCTGGCTGTGTGATGCTCATTTCTTGGGGCCATCACCCCTTGAGCTTCAGACTGATCCCACACATCCAAGATCTCAGAGGTCCTGACTCAAAGTAGAAACTGCTTCCGATTTGTGTCTGTGCCTCCCCAGCCCAGGCTTCTTGCACTGGGAGCCTCACAGGGGTACTTCAGCTGCAGAGAGGGGCCATGGGAGTTTGGTGCTGGGATCACTGGAAATGCGGGCTCAGAGCTGCTCCTGGGAGTTGAGAGAGATGCTCTTCTCCCTACGGCTCGCAGAGCCTGCAGGTTTGGGGTTCTCACTCTCACACCTTCTCTGCTGTCTTACACATCCCCTGTCCCAAATTCCTGCCTGCCTTCAGGCAAACCCTTGAGATTAACCAGTAGTGGTGTGTGCTTCAAATCTGTGCTTGTACAGCTGACAGCCTGGGTTAATTCCCGTGTTGTCTCTGGCAGCTGCTTTTGTGGTTATCATGTGTACTTGTGTTCACATTGGGGCAGTCTCCCAGGGTCACACTACAGTTAAAGGTCCTGCAGTTGAGGGTAAAGGTGCAGTGATTGTTCCGCTGGTACCTCTAAACTAGACACCTGCTCCACTCATCCCACAAACTAGGCACTGCAAGTGCTTCGTGTTTCCTCTCAGCAAAAAAGCTGCAGGTGTAACATGCCACAGGGAGCAAGTAGGGAGATTAAGGGACCATCAGGTCTGCAGCCTGGTAATAGCAGAGAATTTGGGGTGAAAAAAGGTATAGGATCTAAAAAATAGATGTGAAGTTAGAGAAGTACAAAAACACCCCAACTAAACCCCGAAACAACCCCCCCCCCCACCAAACAAACAAAGCCACACAAAAATGCAACTGCAATTTTTCTATCAACTCAGGAAAATTCCCTCCTGACCCTAATCTGGCAGTAGCGTTAAGCCTAATGGGTGAGCAGGCCTCTGGGACTATAACACTGGGAGTATCAATGCATGGGGCCCAGAGCTTGTCTTCAGTGCTCTAGAAGGTACTGACAACCTCAGTACCTTTAGAAGGAAATGAAGGGGGAAAGTGTTTACTCTTCATCTTCCATGTGACCAGCAGAAACCTGGAAGCCTGGAGCTGAAGCAGCACCTCCTTCAAACAACCTTAGCACTGCTGACTCCTTGGCCAGCCAGGAGCTGTATCCCAGGCTGAGCTGTCTGTGTCCAGGGCTCCTCCACTTACAAGTTTATGGGGGGAGTTCTACTAAACTGTGTGTTAAATTGATCTGGGTTTCTCAGCTCCATGACCCTTTTTGGGAGCTTTTTTCACCAAACTTCCTCATTATTTTGTGCCATTGTTGTACATCTTACAGATTTTTCTTAACATTTCCTTATTTACAATTTTCTTGCAGTGTTTCTTCAGAAATGCATTCGTCTCTTCTCAGTCTCTGCCTGCCCAGAACAAGCCAAATTCTTCTAGCTGATCTTCATCAGCTGGTGTTTGTTTGTCTCTGTATCCAAATACTTTGTGCAGTGGAAATTTATCCTTCCTGGATGCAGAGCTACAAGGATACTCTGAAAGAAGTCTCACAATGCCTTGCGCAATGGCAGTAATGTTTCTGTCTCTGCTAAAAATAGCTTGTCTGATGCATCCTAGCATCATGCCATTCCTTTTTCACAGAAGCATCATGCTTCTGCTTCACATTCATTCTATAGTGCAGTAAGGTCTTTTTATCCCTTCAGTGCCTCCATTTTATCAGTTTATAGCAAGTGTCCTTTCTGCTGGTCCCTAAGTGTTTAAGTTTTACCCTTCTGCTGTAATATTTCACCCTATTCCCCCATCCTTTGACAAGGTCAAGGTCCCCTTCTTTTTCTTCTACGACAAACTACTTCTCTCAGCACTTGAATTCCCTCCCAACTCTGTGCTGCTTCCACATTTTGGGAGCTGGCACTTGGCTGCTCTGAAATTATAAACAGATTTACTAACCTGAATTTATTCCTGAGAGATGTGGTTAACATCCTCCCTGCAGCCTGGCCATGCTTGAGTTTGGTGCAGCTTGGGCACTTTCTCCTGTATGGACTCATCTTCATCTTTAGCAGCAGTTTCTCCTGGTTCATAGTGCATCATCCTCAAGTCTGAATCAAGCGCCTTAGACTAAAGCTGTCAGCCTCATCTGAGCATAATTTCTATTGCCCTCTTCCTGTTCCTTTAGGTGTCTCATCGTTCCCTCTGTTCCCCTAATCACCTTTACTGAAACAGAGTAAAACCCACTTCTGGAGTTTGACTGCAGCTGGCTCAAGTCTCCTCTTCCCCTACCCCTTCCTTGCTGGCTGTGCCTGTGCTGGTGCCTGCTCCTTGCTACAGGTCTGCTGCCTGGCTGATAGAGCACTCTCCCCATTCACTAAAATCATGTCTGAAATAATGCCGTGGCTTACATTGCAATGAATCCATAAGGAAATTTGCTTTCTGTCTTGTCAGAGGATACCTGACCCCTGCTATTCTGGCACTGTTTATTGCCTGGCATTCACTGGGAAATTAAAGGCTATAATTGCACTATTTCTACTCTTTGTTCTTCTGCTAGCCTTAGAGACAGTGCAGGTTACACTCAACATTGTTTCCGTAACCAGCCCCTGAGAATACCTGTGCAGGCCCTCTTTACTACCCTTTCTCACACCTTCTCAGGACATATCTTATCCTTGTCATCCTCTTTCATGTCCTTACAACAACCTGTTTTACTAGCAGTGCTTCACAACTTCCTGCTCTCTTGGTGCTCCCAGCTAGCTTCCATGCCTGTTTGTGTCTTCATTTCAGGCAGCACGCTGTGCCCCCACCAAGCATCCCGACGTGTTGGAGTGCACCGTCCTCTGGCTCATCATATTGTCAGTATGCCAAGACCGGGATGTGACCACAGTAAACAGCACAACTTGTGGAGAAGCCCACAGAATCAATGGCCACAGGCTGTGCACAATCTTAGAAGGAGAAAAACTTGTACCAGGAATGAATGAGGGAGATATAAGACATGTTTCTAGGTTAACCTCAAAAGATTCTGGTTAGGTGACAGCTGAGCCTTAGGAAATAACACTGCTAGGACAAATTGATTTAACACCTCCCAGCTTAGTTCAAGGGAAACCCACAAGTCTATGTGAAAACACTAGGCAAGGTAAATTAAGGATGGCTGGAAGGTTTAGTCAGTGGGTGAGTTACAAGGTTGTGAAATCGGGTATGATATCAGTATTGCGTACAAGCTCTCTTTCCAGGTGAACTGGTGAGTACTGGAAACTGCATCTTTAAATAGCTTATTTTTAGAGGCAGGGAGTATGTAGAGAACCAGCAGAAAATACACTTCTGTTACCTAGAGACAGTTGGAATGTGTTCCTAAGTAAAGAAGCTCTCCTTCAAGTACCTGGGGGCAAAGGGATTCCCAAATACCACTTGTTTGCTAGATCAGTGCTGGACTGCTTAACAGCCCTAAGCCGTACAACCCAAGAGTGGCCATGCCTGGTTGTGTCATTCAAATGGCCTGATAAGGCTAACCAGCAAAATGTCTACAGTCCATTAAAGGTCTCATGAAGTGCACATGAGACATTCATGGTGTTGTACAGTGAAAATGTGCAAACTGAGCAATGTCTGTGTATCAGAACTTCCAAGACCTGGGACTGCACTTAGCATGTAGACAAAGTATGTAATTGGTTAAAGAAATTCACATTAAGTGTGCAGAAGAAGATCATAACCTTTGGTGAAACACACAGTATAATTCACAAGGAACTAGTTCAGACTATGGTTGGGCTTTTATAGGCTTTGAAGCCTGCCTGATGGACAGTTAGACAACACCATGGTCCATTTTCACCAGTGGATAGGAGTGACTGCTATCTACAATCTTTTACGAGTGAAGAGACCTGCAGGGTATATCTGCTCATGAATTGTAGCTGCCACTAGAGGAAAATGAATAAGTCAAAGTCCTCCAGGTGCTGGTGGAGGCAGACTCCACAGAAGCCAATGCTATTAATGGCCTGGATAAAAGGAATAGGTCAGAGCAGGACAGGGTCTCTGGAGTGCCAATAGCAACCACAAGACAGGTGACAGCAGCCAACACCAGTTATTGCTATGGACAGCTGTTCTCCTAATCCCCATCTCTATTAACATCTCTAAACATCTCCATGTGAAAGCAAGGTTGGTGAAGCAGTAACTCCTCCCAGAACTTAAAGCTGGGCTCAGTTTTGTCTTCGTTGCCTCTCTCGTGCGGTGCTTTGACTAGTGGTTAATTCCTCAGACCTCGGTGCTTTTCATTTGACTATTCACTTCAGAGCCATCTATTAACAAAATGTCTGTAAGTTAACAGGGACTGAAATCCAGTCTTGAAACCATCAGTCACCACCCTATTATTGCTGCAGTATTTCCGTCAGCCTGCTGGGAGGCACATAATGGAGTAGAGACAATTACAAGGCTGGACCCAAACTTCAGTAGAAGTTATACACACACCATTGCAGTTAAACCACAGCTGCTCGGGAGGTGGTGCGGGATATTCGATACATAGCAAAAAAACATTTGGATGTGCACAACTGCCTTTGGTGACAGTAGCCTCTAGTCAAGGCCATTTCTGTTGACTGTTCTTCCCCTAAAGCTTGCTGTTGGGCCCCTGAGTCCCTGTAGGCTTCCTCCTATTGTGTAGAACATGTTTTTATTAGTAATCTTCATGGGTTTGGAAAGCTTCTGTTCAAGAACTATTTGGCTGGCCTGGATGTGTTGGGCTGTCTTTTTGGGGGTTGGTTTTTAATTTAGCTTGGCAGATTTGGGGATTTTCTATTTTTTTTTTTAATTTTGGCCAGAACTTATAACTTTTGAAGGATGTCTTTTTACTTCTAAATGTCTCCTTTGCTCACTGCTTAACTGTGCCAGACTTGAAGATTTTTGTTTGGTTGTTAATATATTTCAAGTGATGGTGTACTTAATGCTTTAAATATAGGGTCTCAATGTCATTGTAAACATTTTGTCCTTTCATCAACTACTTTAAAATTCTTCTGAATTACTTTCCTGGCTTTTATACTTACTCACTTTCAAAGGAGAATATACCCACCTCCCCTTTAAGTTACATTGTACCACAGTGTACTTTTTTGCTGCTGTTTCCTCTCCTGCAGTAATATTGGATCTGAGCACATTGTGTTTGTTATGACAAAGCAACTATTCACTCTTACATTTCAAACTCCTATGTACTCTATGTAATACTATGTACTACTAGTGACTAAATCTAGAGTTCATCTTCCACTTGGCTCCTCTAAGTGGTCATTCTAAGAACTATTCATTTATCAAGGCTAAAAATACAGTCTTTGCATCATTCTTTGACATGGTATCTACCTGGTCTGTATGGGCGTAATAAATATCTCCCATTATCATTATGTTTTTTCCTCTGAAAACCTCTTAATGTCCTCCAGCTGTTTTTTATTCCACTATTCTAATCATGTGGTTAATAGTATATGCTCAGTATTACTTAGAAACATGTTCGTACATAATGGTCTCTAGTAGTTTAAACAACATCCAGGCTTCTTCCCCACCACCCCACCCCGATCCACCTTTCTTTGTTCCTTCTTCTTCGTTCCTTCTTCTTCCTTCCTTCTTTATGGAACCTGGATAAATCCTGTTCTAGGAGCCTGAATCATTTTTTGTGGCTTCACATCTTGAGCTGCTGCTCTGGCAATCATCTTACTGAAATGAGACAAGATCTTACATTGGCTTGCGTTTCTTTCTTGTTGTTGTTGCTTTTTAAAAATAAAATGCACATGTTCAATGTCTAGCTCTGGGCTCTGCTCCATGAAAATGTCTTCCTTCACCAGCTCCTTTTTCAGTTTGCTGAATGTACATTTGTGGCTGAAAAGAAAACTTCTATCACTTAGGAGAAGGGCAGAGAGATTTTCTAGCTCCATGCGCTCCCACCATCTTCTGTAATGGCAAGAGGCATTTTACAGTCACTGCTGATTCAGATCAGCTTACTGTGTATCACCTTTTATACCCCCACTGCAGTTCTTGCCAGGGTAATGGCAATAGTAATCGGTCCTTAATTTCCTCAATATCTATTCAGAAACTGGCACTCTTCACTTCTTCATTACCTAGGCCAGCTTATGCAGAAGGCTGTACACTGTACACTGCATCTAACAATTTAGTGGTTTCACATCTGAAAGGCTTTAAAGTCTTTGGGCAAGTGCTATCACAATTAGTCATTTGTTGCTGAGCCTCCAGCACCTCCCTCACACCTTCGTAGTGACCACAAACACATTTAACATTGAGCACAGTTTGAACATGGCTGTGAGTGCAGGACATCAATGTCTGAAGGTATCCTTGAGTTCTGCCTTTATTGCTTTATTATATCAGGTTTGAAGTTCTTTCATGAGCAACTTTAAGTTCTCAAGCTCTCTGCAACCTTTGTTTTGGGGACACTGTACCTGTCAGGTTGCTGGTGGGGAAAACTGATAAGGTGAACCTGCCTGTTCCCATTGCTTCTCTCTAGTGCCTTCCTCTGAGTTACCTGCATGCTTGGTTGACTTAATGTTTTGTTGTTTCCTGTTTCTGTAGCATTTATGGTTTTGGCCAAGCTCCTTAATGACCCAGACCCTGTTGTCTGCTAATTACCCTGCTAAGAGCTTTTGAACTATACTGAGGTTGCCACCATTCTTGCAAATTTGACTGAAACTGGCTAAAGTTGGTTAAGTTCCTGCAAATTCCCTGACAATCAGCTGTGGTGCAGAGCTGACCCCCTCCCCTCAAGTGGGGGAAAAGCAGAACTCGGTGGTTATCTGTTCTTCAGCAGCAAAATGGCTCATCTCACACATGTGTATGGCCAGCCCCATGTGAATGGAAGCGTCATGCAGAGGAGATACGCTTAGTATGTGGGAGGGACAGTGGCACTAGAGAAAAGCACACCGAACAGAGCCGAGTCTGCTTTCCTCTGGATCATGGAGGGTGCCAAACGCAGCCGCAGCAACAACCAAAGCAAAAGATATCTTGCAACCTCATGTTTTGCTTTGTTAAGGGAAGGTGCAAAACTCTATGGACACATGCAGGGTAGAAGAATATTCAGTGTTGTATTTATCAACAGCCCTCATCTGGAGGGTTTTGTATGTATGGATTTGGATTTGGGGGGCATCTGTTATCTTCCTACACTACATCCATTCTTGATTTTTTGGGTGGGTTGTTGGTTTGGGGGTTTTGTTTGCTTGTTTGTTTTTAAACACATCCTGAGACTTTTGCAGCTACAGCATTATATACATTCAGCCTCTGATAAAGTCAAAAAAACTATGTCAAGTCGTGTTTGCTGCAGACAGCTCGGCTGTTCCAGCTTTATGCTGATTTCAGGGGAATGCTTCCTCATCCCCTTGAAACAGTTACAAATTGACCTAGTGTTCACCTTGCTGCATGCACCCTTCCTTTTATTACAAAGGTGACCTTTTCTAGTCCATTTATTCAACACTCTAGCTTTCCTGTTCCTTTAATGGGGATGAACTCACTGCTGTAAACCCCATATTATTACTGTCCACCTTCCAAATCTATTGCTTTCTATTTACATTAATATTACAATTACTGACAACACATTGTCCTGTGCACTGAAATCCATCCTAAACTTAATGAATATCTCACTTGCTTTCAGGCTGATTGTCCATCTCTAGTGAAGCTTTTATTGCATGTGACAATAAAACCCTCTGAGATAGGGATCTAATCTCTCCCCCTTCCTTCATCCATCCTGCACCCACTCTATGGTGGTTTGCAGATCACTGCCCAGCAATGTCAACCACAGTGTTTCCTGTCCCACTATCTGTGGACCACGGCTCTGTGTGCATGGCTCTGTGCTGTCCTCAACTTGACATCCTCTCCTCTGCCATTCGCATCTGCTGCAGGACATACAGTTGTACCCACAGTGTCAAGCTTTGCACAGATGGAATGACTTCTGCTGCACAGCACTTGCTGAATGCCTTGTCAAAGGTTCATTTTGCATCTCTTCCCATTGACTTGGGTAGACATTCCAAACTGCAGTGTTGGCCTGCAATCGGTCGGTTTTCTCTATTGGGTTGTATTTCAAAGTAGGACGGAGTACAGAGGTTTGCGTGAGCTCCTCCCTACAATGGAGGAGAGGGACAAGCATTTCGTCTTGGTTTGCATTATGTTAACTTTGTAATGCTTCAGGGATCAATCCTGTCCTGGCGAGAAAACTGAGAAGATAATATCTCTTTCTCGTTACTATAAATCATTTAGCAAAGGCAATATATTGGAATTAAACCACATTCCTCAGAAGAAGGCATGTTTCTTCTTAACCTTCAGTGAGGTCTCATCTGTTGCTCTACTTGACAGGGTGTAGTCTGTGTTTGGTTCTGTTTGTTTCTGTTTGGTTGGGGCTCCGCAACACATCGGGTCACTTGCTTCTTCATTTGAAGGCTTCCAGTGTGTGGATAGAAGCGGAGTTTGTCTGATATGGTAAATATATGTTGCTGATGACTGGCAGAGGGTTACTAAATTGAATTCGTGCCTTTTTTCTCACTAGTCTTTGTGCATACTTGTGATTCAGTGCTGCCCACCTGAGGCTGAAGTTCCTCACATTTTCCCTGGGCAGATTTCTTTCTCACCTTTCCCTGCTTCCCACACCACCCCTCCACAGCAGGAGCTCTGCCTAATCTGGTCTCTCCCTCAAGCATGGGAGGTGCTGTTTAAGGGACGAATCCCAGCCTCCTTGTCTGGTGCCCACAACAAAGGCTGACTAAACCTGGAGAAGCTGCAACACCCCTGTCTCTGAGGGGACCCATTACTGACCTGTCAGTGTGCATGAACCTGGCAGTGTGCTGCTGCCTGTAGAAGAATGTTTTGCTGGCATATCCACTTTACAAAGAGGATAGTCTGAGGCTGGCGGTGCTAGCTGCACTTTACAGAATCTTTAGGGCTGGAAGGGACCTCTGGAGATCACCCAGTCCAACCCCTCTCCCAGGCAGGGCACCTATAGCAGGTTACACAGGAACGTGTCCAAGCAGGTTTTAAATATCTCCAGAGAGGGAGACTCCACAACCCCCCTGGGCAGCCTGTTCAGTGCTTTGCCACCTTCAGCATAAAGAAGTTCTTCTTTCTGTTGACGTGAAACTTCCTGTGGTTTAGTTTATGGCCTTTGGTTCTGATCCTGCTGCTGGGCACCACTGAAAGGGTCTGGCACCATCCTCCTGGTACCTGCCTTTGAGATATTTATGTGCATTCATGATATCCCCCCTCAGTCTCCTCTAAACAGGCACAGCTCCCACAGTGTCTCCTCATAGAGGTGCTCTAGATTTCACTGCAGCTGGCCCATTCTGTTCAAACATCTGCTGTGCTGCAGAAGAAGGTGCCACATTCAAATGGGGTTGCCTCAAGCACCCGCCACACAGGAACCAATCTCTTGCAAATCAGCAATTTACAGTCCATCCCCTTTTCCCATGTATGTGTATTCATATTGCAGGACCAGAGAGGCGGGTGGTTTATGGGATGAAGGGGAAAATCATGCTTCCTTTGAATCCCATGAAGGCCATGCGGATTGATGGGGCTGAGGCCATCTTTTATTCCTTCTGCTTCCCTGCCTCTGGCATTTCTGGGGCTATAACGATACTGGGTGTGGGTGAGCAGACAGGTTACTGCTCCAATGTCTGAGTATTTTCTGTTCCTATGACAAAACGGATGTTGGAGAGACTTGCTGTAGAATCTGCCTTGAAAGACTTACCTCTGAGATGCCAGGCCCTGCTCGGTGTTAAGTGAAATTGTCTGCAGCTCATTAACATCAAAGCATTTTCTTCACTGGTCTGGGCAGCTCGGTAGTAACCAGCAGACGAACCACTGAACAGCTACACTCTCCACTAAGCTTCGCCTGCAAACAATTAACATCAAAGGGGAGCCACTGTGAAACAGGGGAAGAACAATGCTCCTGCTGCAGCAAGTCTCATGGCAGGTGGGGAAGTGGGGAAAGGCTGAAGCTCTGTCCCAGCTAGAGAGTTTGTGCAGAGACTTTGCAGGAGAGAGCAGAGGGATGCCTGCTGAGGCCTGCTGATGGTATTGGCCAAGGGAATGGTAGATCCACTTTGGTTTCGACAAAACTGTCCCATCATGTTGATGGCAGCATGGTACAAGCTCTGGTGTATCAGACCAGTCCAGCCTAATTATGGGATCAAGTCAGCTCTGCTGTCACTTTGGTATGTTTGTGATTGCTTACTTAGCTGCTGCTCTTGATAGGTTTCCTGAGGCCAGTCCCTCTACTTTTTACACCCTTCTTGATCCATCTGAACACGAAAGTTTTGGATAGTGATTCCAGATGTTGCTGCCTCTTTTAAATGGACCTTGACCTTCTGTTTGCCCTTCCTCACAGGAGGCCTGTGGAATTAAAATGTTTTTTAGATGGCAGATCCATTCCCTTCCTCTAGCTCTCAAGCACTTTCTCCTGCTTTATGTACTGGATCCTCTGGTTCATGGTTTCCTCATCCTCTTCCTTTTTGCTTTGGAGATGTGTAAGAAATCCAAGTCATTGATATTTATCATGCTAACAGTCTGTGATTAGCCCTGGGGGCCAGCAGGGGTTGGAAAATGAGTTAATTCTCATATGTATCCAGTCAGAGATGAGAAGCTTTTTGTCAAGTGCTGCATCAGCAAAGAATAGAAACTTGGGGCTACCTCAAAGACTTCACTATCTGAACATCAGTATAGGAACAAAAAAAGAGAACAACAGAACTGGAACTCTCATTAATAAGTGCTGGGGGTCAAGATTGAAGATAGTATAACCACAGTGCGATGTGCCAGCCAGCACGTGCTTCCTGCCAGCTCTGCTGTGGGAGTGCTAACCTCCAGTCACAGGGCAGATGATAGAAGCTGCAGGGTGCAACCGGAAAAGTTAAAGCTATCAAGGTTCATGTGTCAAAGTTGTAGGATGTGACTTCCAGGCACGGCACTTTCTTCAGAAGGCAGATGTGCTTTGTGGAAAAGAAAAGCATACCTAATTCTGTTCATGCTTGCTCAAGAAAAAAGTATGTTCAAAACCAGTCAGCTGAAGGACTGCTAATACCATCTGTGCAATAGTTAAACTGCCGCGGAAGAAGGAACTATGGGAATTTATCTTATCCACCCTAGAAGAAGAAGGGACACATGAAGGCTGTGCACAGGATTGGGTTAGGGGAAGGTGGGGGAGAAAAGGTGCTTCAAAGGGCACTTCAGCACTGCCTGATTGTAAGTGGAGTGGGGAACAAAGTCACTGCTGTGTTAGGAGCAGGTCTGCAGCCACTCGGGAAGGGGAGTCTGGGGGGAAGCTTCCTGAAGGTAGTTAGCAGTAGCAAGAAACCTCCTCTGAATTGGAGACTGAGAAATTTAAGACCAGCACCAAACGACCCAGCATCCCTATAAGCCCCCTTCAGATACTGGAAGGCTGCTATGAGGTCTCCACGCAGCCTTCTCTTCTCCAGGC
>JBCJKH010057739.1:0-14854 GCA_039877255.1 Loriculus beryllinus
TTGGTAGCAGCAGTGATTTGTGTTATACCTTAGTTACTAAACTGTTCTTATCTCAACCTGTGGGAGTTGCATTCTTTCGATTTTCCTCCCCATCCCTCCAGGAACAAGGAGAGGGCAAGAAAGAGGGGTTGAGTGGGTGAACGAGCTGTATGGCTGGGTTTAAACCACGACACCTGTAGTGACTGTGATGGAATGGCTTGAGAATAAAACTGGCTAGCAAGTCTATCTGATGAGTGGCTAATTAGCCACTCATCAGATAGGCAGTAACAGAAGCTCATATCCCAGAACTGTGACACCAGTAACAAAGGAGTATCTATGAGAGTATGCCTTCAATGGCCCAATAAATTAAAGATGGTATTTCTAAAATGTCATTTTCCTTGGGCTATATAGAAGCTATTCCCTGCACAGTAAGCTCAGTATGCACAAACTGTTAGAGCATGGCAACTCCCAAAAACAGTCTGACAACAAATTAAGTCCCATCTTCACTACTTCTGAATAGATCTCCATCAGGCACTGCACTACCTTGGCTAGTGAGGCCAATCAGATGTAGTTGGCTATTTTTAAAAAGCAGATACTGGAATATCTGTCTTGCCCTTTGTGACAAAAGAAGGAAAATGAAGTGCAAAAAGAAAAATAAATTCCTGGCATCTTGGTAAAGTAGCAAAACAAGCAGGTAGAGATTTATGCCTACTTAAAAGCCCAAATAATACCGCCTGAATTCCCTGAATAGCATTTCATTAACATTCCAAGGCAGCTCTACAAAGCCAAGAGATCAAATCAAAGCAAGAAAAACATCCCCAAAATGCAGCAGAACTCAAGTCTGACCAGTTAACACTGACTGGCAAGATATTAATCAACATCAAGTTGCTCAGCACTTGTATTGGTCAGCAGGATACCATTCAAATAATTTCTCTATGATGCCCAAAATGTGCTCTGCTTTGGTATCAGCAGCTTCTGCGGTCATCAGGGAAGCCAGTCCTCATTAGAGCTGCCCATCACGTTTAGTCCAGCTGGCTGGAAACATGCCATTTGTAAAAAAAACCCAAGATGTTTTCAGTGCTGGTTGCAGTGTTCACGCCTGACAACACTGTGATTGAGTTTGCAACTCCCAGATAGCAGAGACACAATTTTCAATGTATAAAATCTGATGAATAAGCTGTCCCCTGGGGTTTGGCAGGACTTACTAACTGCCTGAGATCTGCTGTAACTTTCTCCACTTGGCCTAAACTCTCTGATACGGGATGTTTGCAAGTTATACAACTAAACCCCAACTAAGTTATACAACTGAACTAAACTAAACAAGCAGACTTGTTTTAGAGACTCTGAAAACTACCATTCCATCAGGAGCATACGGGGACACTTGCCATGAAAATCAGGCCATTGTCATAAATGAGTGTTCTAGGCACAGAGGTCTGGGGAAAAAAAGGGCAATAAACTGAACGGTATCATTTGTAAATGATCTGCCAGTGGCATTAAGTTGAAAGCTAGGAGATAGCAGTTTGGATTTCATTCATTAAGATTTGCATGCAACTATTTTTCCCATCTGCTGTTTAACATTATGGAACAACAGCAAGAACTATTTTTAATTAGTTTGGGTTCTATGCTTTGAGTGCATTTTTTATGGAGCATGTGTTTGGCTAATAGTTGCAATTTCATCTTAGCGGCCTCTTTGATGACATGCACTTTTGAAACAGATGCTTGTGCTGATGGAGTGACATGTTCCAGGGTTAAGTGGGCCCTCCCAGGCATAGCTCTGGCTGCTGCTGTGGTCACTAAACTACTTTAGTGGTTTTATTATAGCTCAGTGAATGACAACCCTTCTGATAGTGTTAGCTGAAGCCACATTCTTTTGCTTCCTAAGAGACTTTTCCTTACTTTACCATGCATGCGGAAGACAATGTTATAACAACTCAGTCCTGATTAGTTTTCTTTTTTTCAGAGCCATTATAATTAACCATATCCATAGTTTACATGTTGGTCTGATTGCCAAAAAATAATACACAGCAGCAAGTGAATATTGTTAGTCAAATTTTCGTAAGCCAGAGTACTCTCTTTGTTTGCAGCCATCTCTCATGAAGAAATGGATGCATCTCCATTCAGTACTTAAAAAAGCTTGCAAGAGAAGAGCAGTCCAGCTGCTTACTCTCAAGTCTCCAGGGACTGGAGTTCAACTCAGTTTATCAAGGCCATATTCTTATGCTGCTTTGTCATTTGGTATGTCAGTGCTTCAGATGCCTCTCTATATAATGGGAATACTACAGCTTCCCTCATTTTACAATCTGTTAGTTTAAAGTGTAACTTTTTGAGGACTGGGAGGCACTCTAACGGTAGGAAGTACTGTAATTTTACTCCTGTCTGCAATCTGGTTTGTCTATGCTTATGTATATCTCACTTTTAAACAAACTTGCTCTTAAGGAGTAAAAAGTGTCGTTCAGAATTAGCAGTTATCTGTCTCCAAGGCTGCAAGGAAAACTCACCCTTTGCCTTCCAGGTATTTGTCTATTCTTCTTCAAGTCTGCCTTTTAGGTTGTTTTACATGAGAATAAGATGAAAACATATCCATGTAAGTCTGAGGTCCTTGTCCTCTTTGTCACAGTGTACAAGTGCTTCATATTTCCTAGAATAGCTATCCTTACTTCACTTCTGTAAAGCAGGTAATAGCTAGTATTCCTTTCACAGATAACACTACTTATTGCTTATGAGGTGCTTTTTGGCAGTGGCTCTAGAGGAGCACTAAAAAAGTTTCCCCATTTAGCAAAGGAAACAAAGACAAGAGTAGAGATCAAGTGCATAATGCCCATTTTTACCTATTAAGTGAGATTTAAATAGAGTATAGGTGCCGAGTCCAGGTGTGGAATCTTTGTGAAGTGCTCACATCCTCTAGCATTTCCAGGAAAGGGTGTCCCAAATGCTAACCCTGTTTCTGCATATGACTTTTGATTTGGCAAGGCTCATCCAACCCTAGATCTGCTGCTGAGGAGTTTAATCTGATGTCTCTGGCAGTTCCTATCCTAGCCTTCTGCTATGGTCTAATTCATCTATCATTTGTAAACTGGTTTTGGTAGCATTTATGTATTGCAGGTCAAGCCAAGTTGTAGTGTTAATAATACTACTGTAGAAGCATTAGCAGATCTCCCGGGTTTACTCCTGAGTGGTTCATCTAGTTTACCTGAAATTCTTGAAAGAATATGTATTTCTTCTACTCCTAGTTGATGTCCAGATATTCTTTTGGCTAAAGCGAAACATCTGGATCTCCTGAAGATGTTTTCAGTATCTTCTCACCAGACAGGCATTTTTTCCTGTAGGGCAAAAATACTACTGATTAATTTGTTCTTATGCAAGGCCACAAGTATTTCTTGGGAACCAGAAGCCACACATCTGCATCAAAGAAGACATAGATAGAATACATTTGGAAGATAATGAGCATATGGTTGCAGAAATGGCAGGTTTCAAGATCTAGAAGGCATGAGGCTTTGTGTCAGTACTGCAGGAGATGGAAATGAGGGGTAGAAAAGAAAATGAGGCATTATACTCCAGGTCCCTGTAACAAGCAATAAAAAAAAAAAATAAATAATATCTGATATTCAGGTTACCCTATATTTGTTAAGTGTGGTAATCAGTAAACTACAGATACAGACTGAAGACTGACATTTTCAAATTCACTCAATTTATTTAGAGTATGAGTGAAAAATACTCTTAGTCCCAGCACCTGCTGTTGAATTCCCCTCCTTTTCTGTGATTTTACTATTACATTTTCTAGTTTAAAAGGAGTGAAGCAGACTAGGCAGAAGATATTGTCTAATGTCCAAGGTAAATAAACTGGAAATATTTTCCCAAAGTGGGAAAATTATATCTAATTTTCTGTAATAGCAAAGAGACTATTGAGTGAACAGTATTAAATTAAGTAAGGCTTCTAACAGGAAAAGTAAAAAGTTGAATGGTATCCCTTCAAAGCAAATGTCCAAAATGTCCACAGAATCCTAATGGGAGTTTCACTCTCTGGAGGTATTCAAAACTCACCTGGACACGTTCCTGTGTAACCTGCTCTAGGTGGTCCTGCCTTGGCAGGGGGGTTGGACTAGATGATCTCCAGAGGTTCCTTCCAATCCTAACAATTCTGTGATCCTGTGAATCTTTTTGGTTTTACTTCAACACAGAATATGGAATATGAATAAATCTTAATTTATGCAGTAGATTAATTACACATTTTTAATGTGAATCAGATCTTTCAGTTTCTGTACTTACAAAAATCACCTTTATTGGCCCCACATGGGATCACGGTGCCAAGACCACCCAGTGATATGGCTTCATTTTGAAGAATGGGGGAAACGGTGTAGTCTTAAATTCTCGTGTAAATGCTGATTCTCAAATTTCTAATTTACAGAATAGGACGATGGAAACTTATAACACTTTACAATAAAAGCACCCTTTCCATCTAGAAGAAAAAAAAGTCACTTGTGAAGTCCCTTCTGGATTTCCCTATGCTTCTCTGGAATGTCCTCAAAAGGGAATAAAATCTCTCTTCTCTTAAAGGCAATTATATCCACAACTTCCAGCCTAGGGCATTATGTAGGTGCTTAAGAAGCTACATCATTGAATCCATTCTGCTGTTCAGGAAGGGAAAGACCTAAAATGGGCATGAAAGCCAGTACCATGTTAAACTACTTAAGAGGTCAAGCAAAATCTGATTGCAGCCAGCAATGTTTGGCTCTTTCCTTTGGCTCAGAGAACAAGCTGTAAATCATCCAGCAAATGTGTACCCTCCAAGGGGTCAGAGGAAAAAACATCTGCCCATACTGGGCAGCCATTTCAGTCTGCTCTTGTTGCCAAATTCCTAAAAAGTGCCCAGAAGCACCTAGTCTGATGCACAGGTCTCCTGCTTCTCCTGGGCTAGTGGTTTCATGTCCACCCCAGACCCTTATATATTAATAGTGACGTGGAATATGCAGAAAGAAGTGGAAGAGCATTCAGCAAGCATTTGCTTGTCTTTGTCCTGACAAAGCTGCACCTCTTATGTTAGGGGTTTTATCCCAGCTTGAAGGAGACTGCAGAAACCTTGAGAGGGAGAGCAAGCTCCCCACTCTTCGCTGGTTTGTGTCCAGTCCACAGGCTGAAAAATCAAGCGTGTTCTAGCCTTATCCTGAAGACGATTTTTCTACTTGCAAGAAAAGGCTTATCTAGCCTCTCAGTGAAGAGCATAAAACCAGCTTGTTTCCACTGCATTCAGTCCCTATAGAAATGCCAGCAAAGCAGGAGGTGATGAAACCTCCCTGGAGAGCATGGCAGCATTGGAAAAGTACATGGCACAGTGAGGAGTGGTTGCATTAAAATTTGCTGACCCATGTTTTTCCTGTGGCTATATATTAAAATACAGACATAGATTTGTGTCTGCGTATTTTTCAGTCTCCAAAGCTACAGAAGTACAACATTCAACAGTAACAACAGGGATGGACTTTCAACAGAATCATCTGTTCTGAGACATAATGGACTCACGTCATAAATGTGGGAGAAACTTTTTTCACTTTCATATACCTGTAGCTGTACCAGGGTAAAGCAAACAAATACAAGAACTCCATGACGCACTGAGCATGCCAAACTTTATGGCTACCTGCACTCATGACATTTTCAGTGTTTCGATATGGTCTGAGATGGCAGCAATCTGCAAAAGGAATGGAAGTGATTTTTCATTTTCCTCTGAATGTGCTATCTATCAACCTGACTTTACGGCAAAGAATTTAGATTGGAGCTAGTGCGGGTATTTGGCTAATACACTGGCTTCCTGCCTTCAACTTGAGCCTCTTTTACCCCCCGGACACAGGAAACTCAGCAGTCCTCTTATAAATGAAGAAGTCGTGACACCTAGCGGTGAAATAAACGCCAATAACTTCTAGTTCCTTCAGAATTCACTCTTGTTCTACATAGGCATGTTCTAAGTCAGATTGTAATGTGAAAGGTGTGGCCATTACCCATGAGGGTAATTACCCATGGGACTCATGAGACTCCAGACATTCAGGCAGCCTCTCACTTCCTTTATAGTCCCATGTGTGTGTGTGTCTTGTATCAGACTCCTCTGATTTTGGGTAGAAACCCTCATTCATTAAGGCCTAGTGTCCAGCCCCTGGTTGTGCTCCTTATTGAACATGACATTTTGAATAGCCATTTATGCTGAGATCAGGTTCAGTGCTTTGACTTTGGAGAGAAAGGGAGCATGACAGAATGCTGGCGTAAGACCAAGTGCGAATTTCAGGCTTATTTTCTTGTCAAGTAACTATTAATCAATGCTGGCTTTAGAAGGTGACTCAAAAATGTATTGTATGGCATGCAGCAAATTCCTGGCAGGTGGTTTAAACTGACTCAATTGCTGGCAAATTCTTTTGCTATTGAAGACTACTCAGAGTCTGCCTTGGTCAGCAGCAGTCAAAAAGTACATACTGGCTGCGATACCATGACAAGAAGTCACACTGAAAAGCAGTAAACCAGTCTAGACATGTGTAAAAAAGTTGTAGGTTCTTTCCAAACAGTGGCAAGCCTTAGAGATGTTTGGTTTTGTTTGGCTTGGGCTTTTTTTTAGGGAAGTAGAACAGTGATGAGTTGTGCTAGTGGTAACTAGGCTGCAATCACCAAATGGCAAGCTTTCTTGGCTTGTTGAGCTAGCTGTTTGGGGACCTGCCATTTTTTTATCATAAGAATGAGCTTCAGTGCAAGAAATTTCAAGTCAAAACATCACTTTATGTTGTTGGGAAATTGGGTGCATGCTTCTTTGCATCTGTAAGAGCTGTTAGCGGTGCAGCCAACCAGTTTCATGTCCATATTTGTGCATGCTATATCAAGCATACTTTCCATTGCCTGCAATGAGACAAACTCTTTCCTCCTTCTCCTCTGTCTTTCAGAAAAGATGCAGGATAAAATTACATGTTGTAAACAAGAAATGGAAACTAGATTACTTGAATATACATTATTTTCTTCATCTAAAGATTTATTTTACCACATAGCTGCATATATCAATACCTGTAACATTCCCAGTTTGCTGTCTTGGGTATAATTAACACTTCTACCACCAAAGTGTCCGGATATAAGGCAAGTGAATATAAAAACATCAATTCTGTCCAAAATGTTCCAGTTTCCACCCCTTGAATCATCAGTATGTGACCTATTCTGTGCCAACATTAATAACCATTGCTCATGGCTTTCAAGCAACTTAAACTATTTAAAAATTAATTCTGTTTACAGTACCTTATACAGGAAGTATTTTGTATAAGAGAATAACTCAAACTGACTAGTGGCTACCCACAAAATATGACCATCCAGGAACAAAATTAATCATTTAGAACTAGTTGGCAAATAATCAAAGAATCATAGAATAGTTAGGGTTGGAAAGGACCTGAAGCTCATCCAGTTCCAACCCCCCTGCCACAGGCAGGGACACCTGGCACTAAACCATGGCACCCAAGGCTCCATCCAATCTGGCCTTGAACACAGCCAGAGATTCAACATTCACAATTTCTTTGGGCAACCCATTCCAGTGCCTTGCCACCAGCGAAGAATTTCTTCCTTCTAGCTAACCTGAGCTTCCTCCGCTTCACTTTAAGCCCATCACCCTTTGTCCTCTTGCTACAGTCCCTGACCGAGAGTCCCTCCCCAGCACCCTCATATGGATGTATTGTTGGAGAAAACATCAAGTGGAGATCAGATCCAGCAACTGGGAGTCCTGGGTTCTCTTTTGTGGCATTTCATGACACAGACTCAAGTTGTTGCAGAGGCTCAAATCCTTGTTTATTGTCATAAAGCCCTTTTTATCCCCTTGTTTGGTACTTTCCAACCTGCACATACATACCACATTCAATCTCATTGGCCCCTGTAAAACTCTCCAGGTAAATAGTCCCATCACAATGTTGCAGACGCTCTCACAACCACCACATCCTCTAGAATCTCAGGAATCTGAGATTCCTGCCACAACTACATCCTGGCCCATCCTCCCTAAGAGGCTTGCTCTTAGACCTTCCTTGTCCTTCAACAGCCCAGCTCATCGCCCCAGGGCTTGTTAAGCACTAAGGCCTTAGAGCTCACTCCCAAACTGTTCACCTTCACTCCCCACACTCTTCTCACTGTACCATATCTTTCCCATGCTGCTCTAACACAGGCAGGCCTAACTGCAGTGGTGTAGGCAGCTCCAATCCCCACCCATCCCAAAGCACATCATTTGCTTTTTTACACTGGACTGTAAGCTGTGGGACTGAAGTGCCCTGTTTAGTTATCACTCCTAGAAACACTTGCAGTCGTGAGTTGGAGCCCACAGACATGCTAGTTTGTGCTTTGCCTTTGTTTTGCCCTCTGTAAAATGGAGATGGCCACCAATGATGCATGACAAGCTTCTCTGAATCCCTGATACGGGCCCAGGGCTAGTATTACTTCAGTCTTCACTGCTGCTGCCATTACTGAAGAATAACAACACAAAATGGAAAAGCAGTACTAATGCTGGCAGCCCAGTAACCTGAAATATGTAATGCAGTCCTGGACAGAACAAGTGCAACATCTGGTGCAGCAGAATGTTAGTTTCTGCTAAATCTCTGAGTGCCACTTTTTCCATTTTTCATTTGTCATTGCTGCTACAACTCCAAACAGCCCCACAACAGTCAGAAACAGCAGTAAATCTTTCTGCTTCTAGCCTCTCTCTATAAGAAGTATCTTGACAGGTTTATAAGAGAAGGGAACTTGCACAGCACTTAGCCTGGCTGTGCCAGCTTGTGAGGCAAAGTTTTTAGACAGCCAGACAGAAGACATGACTTTGGGCTGTAGGTCCAATGACGATGATGTGTTTGATCGTTCTCGTGCCAAGCAGGACATTGTGCTACAGTCTGTGTTACACGGGTACACCAGAATCTCTGCTATCTCTTGTTCCTGCATTTCCATGATTCTCCTGCTGACAGATAGGGCATGACAAGAGTGGTGAGGTATAAAGTAGTTGTCAAAGTCAGCACTGAGAAGTAACTATCTAGGCAATATTCACTCACACAGGACTTAGAATATTCATCTAGGATATTCTTTTTAAGATTGTCTCTGTATTGAGTGCAGAGGAGATATGTACAGTAAATCTCCAGTGTATCAGACTCACTTGCATGACTAAGCCTGCAATCACAGAACCACACAATGGTTAGGGTAAGAAGTGACCTCTGGAGGTCATGTAGTCCAAACCCCCTGTTCAAAGCAGGCTCAACCTGTACTTGGCTGGGTTTCTCCAATGATGGAGACTCACAACCTCTCTGGGCAATGTGCTTCAGCCCTGTAGCACCCTTGCAGTTACAAAAAAAAAGAACCACCAACTTTCTGATGTTTAAATTATTTCAATTTGTGCATTTGTGCCCATTGCCTCTTGTCCTTCCACTGGATACCACTGAAAAGAGTCTGGCTCTATTTTCCCTATACCCACCATATCAGGTTTTCATATTTAAAAATTCCCTCTGATCTTTCTCTCCCCCAGGGTAAATAATCTCTGTCCTGTCTCTCCTATGGCAGATGCTGCAATCTGTTTGTCATATTCATGACCCTTCACCGGACTGGCTCCAGTATGTTCATGTCTCCTTCATACTCAGGGCCCAGCACTGGACCCAGCACACCAGGGCTGAGTAGAAGACAAGTATCACCTCCTTTGACCTACTGGCCACACTTCCTTATGCAGCCACAGACATTGTTGGCTGCCTTTGCTGGAAAGCACATTGCTGGCTCATGTTCAACTTGTCCATTGAGACACACGGATCTGCTATTTGACATCTAGTTGCATACTAATGGCTACTTCCAGCTGCAGTTTTCTTCAGCTTCCTGGATTTAATGGCTTGAACTTCTTTCTAATAAATGAATGAACATACCTGGTCTGTTGAATAACATGGACAGTTTCTGCGTCTATGCCATCTAAGTATCCAATAGCCCTGAGAGGCCTCATAAGGCCTCCAGAGTGTTGACCAGTTTATCAGACTGGTTGTACACTTAACTGCCTACAGCAAACAAAAGCAGCAGCAAGTTACTGTGTTTTCAGTTGAATCAGGGTGATACCGAACCTCTTGCTATACCATAAGCTTTAACAGCATCCTAACAACTGCAGAACAACTTAAATTGAGGGTGGGGCTGCTTTTCCAAGTAATCTGATTGTTGTACCTCTTGTAGACCAATTACATGTTTTCTGCATAGGCATTTGGGCCATCTCTCAGGCCTACATTTCTTAGCCCTACTACAGAAAGGAAAGCTCACCCTTTCCCTAGTAATGGAGTGAAATCCTTCTACAAAACCACAGTTGTGTTCACCAGAGAGCAAAAAAAAGGGGCACAGTGGGTTAATACTCCAAAACCAAGAAATATCCCTAACCAACGCGCTGTGTCATCACATAACCTAGATTTCTGTCAAGAATTTGGGTGTTGTTTTAGATAATAAAAGACAATATGTGTTCATCATTAACCTTCTTGAACATTTGTCTAGCCAGAAACTGTCTCTGATCAACCCTTCATGTAAATAGGTTTATGTTTCAGACAGAAGTGGTAAGATGTTATTCCAAGCACTTGCATTATATGGAATCTCCCCTTAACTCTAACAAGATAAATTTAATGACAGGCTCAGTATTGGTGGCTGTACTCCAAAGATATTTATGTTCAGTTTAAATTTCAAAATTAAATAAAAATTTATCTTGAATCAAAGAGGATAAATATTACCTCTAAAAATCTGCCATTTGTTCCTACTCTATTTGAGGTTTCAATATCAAACACTTTTGCATCTGGCTAGCAAAGAACTGAAAGGCTTTTCTTCTTTCATTACCAAATGACAGATGCTGCACTCATTGCAGCTGAACACCCTAGAAAGGTTTCCATTCAACATTTAATTTTTTAAAGGTATAGAATCATAAACAGCAATGAAAGAACAACAAAAAGAGAAAACTAAGCTTCTTTTGTTTAAGGAAAATAAACGTTGCACTGCATTTTCTCAGCTACTTCTGGGCACAATTAGTACATTTCATTTATGTTTGAACATGAAGTCACATAAACTATAAAAAAGAATATGTGCAGAGTACTGGTGGAATAAGTTAAAACATGCAATTTCCTACTCCTTCTCCCAATAGTTGGTCTCTTCATGACTTTTTGTTTCAGAACAAAACAAGAACAAGCAAACACTTTCAGTCCTGCCAGTCCAGAGGCAGTGCATGAGTGGGGAGCAAGACTCTCTCAAAGTTATCACTACAGCTACTTACTGGCTCTGAATCTTACCCAAAATTCTTTGTCTCCATTTTCTCATGTGTAAAATGTAAAATATAGCTAAGAACTAGCCAACAGCCTTATACTTACTCACTGCTGGGAACGTTAGTTCTTCACAATCAAAAATACTTAATGCTTTGATTGCTTGAAGGTTAATCCAAGGCTTTAAACTATCTGATAGAATCAGACAGATACAAGGAGCCTCAAGTTTGGAATGAACACAGCCATTAGAAATATTTATCATTAAGTTAAAGCGCTGAAGATTAATCTCAACTGTGGCAATTCCAGAACACAGTATCTTAATCGCATTACATATTTTGGACATTGTCCTGAAATGCTTCTGAAGATAGAGATACAAAATGCTTGAGATATGGTTTGGGGTTTGATTTTTGTTTGGTTGGGTTTTTTTTAATCTGGCTTTCAGTTTACTCATGACAATTGTTTTAAGAATTTCTTACAAAGTCCTGCATTTGGTAGCTGGGAAAATGGTACAGAAAAGGCTGTTGATAGACATACAGAGTAATAAGAAGAGGACAGAAGCTAGAAGGAATAGAGTAAGGGGAAAACAGACAACGGCGCTGCTTCTTAATATTTCAAATGTCTGGAAAGGTGAGAAGAAAATACAGCTTCTTTTATAGGTGAAAAGAGAATTTGGTAGCCTTAGAAAGGTGACAGCTGCTATAAATGAAATGGCAGGTGCTGCCGCTTCTTCTCTCTCCTCTTGGCAGAAATGTTCTCCTCAGCAAACATGCTGCTATTCAGCTGTATTTTGATGGGTTTAATGCATTTTAAAGCCAGACCTGCAGAGATTGCAGCCAGAGAATCAGAAATGTTGACAAACAAAATGAGCTAAAGTCAAGCATCCACTTCCAACTCCAAAAGCCCTTTTCCATTTGGACTTAAGTCCTGGTATACTGAACTGAACAGTTATAAGTCCTTTTTTTCTGCCAAGTGCTGTTGCAGCCACTTCATTTATGCAGTTTGCTTTGCCACGCTGCTGTCATGACAAAGTTTCTTTTAGAGATATTACCCTATTAGTATCTACAAGTGATTGAAATCCATAGAAGTCCATATTGGTTGTCTGGAGTTGTTGGAAATTAGAAAAATCTAGCATGTTACATAAACTTGTTTTGAAAGCAAAAAGAAATTAGAAGCAGATAGGTTGGCTGATATAAAACAGGTTAAAACAGTTGTGACAGTGAGTATTTACATCTATTGAAGTCATGCAATGATTAGAACAAAAAAAAAAATGGAAGGAAATATTTGTAGCTGGAGCCACCAAATGTGTCTTAAGTAATGTTCATGGAATGTGGTTGTCATCTTTCATGTTGTTTTTTGCGTGAACAAAGGATCACTGAACAGGGGCAGAGGAAAACTGACTGCAAAAAGCTAATGTCATCATTCTAGTGCATCTCAAAGGGATCCGTCATTATACTAACATGCTTCCAATAGAAGCCTGCTCTGGTGCTAATCCTGAATTTTGGCTGGATATAGTCAGTGAGAAAAACTCACCTGGGAGCCCTCATTTCTTGAGTCACACTCTGGAGCATACTCATTAAATATTTAACAGCTCTGGGGAGAAGAATGCCAAAGGTACCAGCAAGTAAGGTGTTGAGCAATTTTTTTCTAAAATAGAGCTAAGAATCCAGATGGCTTCAAGGCTCCTTTTTAGGATGTGAAAACTCAGTCTTCCAGGATTCAGTATTTCTAGACTTCAAATATGTGTAGAAGTTTAAGAAGGCAAACAGACCCAAATACCTCCAAGTCTGCAGTCACGATAATTTTGTTTTGCTACTGTCAAAATGTAACATTTAGATTCTGGGGGGGGGGGGGTGTTGTACTTTCTTTTCCAAACCCAACTTCAGGTTTCCTTCTGAGGTGGTGTTATTTCATTTCTCCTCTTCATTCCATCGCTTTCCCTTTCCATTCTAAAGAAGATCATGACTGCGAAAAGCTCCATAGTTCAGCAACATCTGAAGAGTGGAATTGTCACAGAAGGTCCAGTAAACTGACGTTGTAGAAACAGGACGGAAGAATCTGAATTACTTGGAAATAGAAACTTGACCATGAAAAAATCTCTCTATAATGGAAGGAGAAGTAAGCTGGGCGATGACAAGCTACTTCAAATATTCCTGGTTTTTTTCTTAAGTATAGTATTATTTTATTTTTTTTCATTGTCTGCTCTGTAATGGACAGAATTTAATCTCCCATGATTTTCATAGCAAGCCTATATCTGGAGGACGGTGTCAGTTGCTCTGGATGCTACTGTTTCAATGAGTGGATATCTGCAACATATTTACTACATTTCTGTTAGTTTCAGTGTAGTTTATGAGGGAACCAAAGGAGTTACATAATTTGAGATGGGGATGGGGTGGAATATTTGTTTAAAGTAGTACTGAGTGTCCTGCAAAAAACTGAAGTGCTGTCAAATACAGAACGACCAGACTGGACCTGAAACTGTTTACAAACAACTGCGACTAAGGTGGCGGTTTGAAGGGGTCAGTGCTCAAAGCGGTCTTGGTATGGGGGACACAGTGTGGGAAGGTAATTAGTTTGCTCTTCTGTAATGGATGTTATATGAACTTATTTCACAATTATTCTGTACACAGTATTGATAGTAAGAATAGAAAAAAGCTTGATACTGTATTTCTAAGGACCTAAACCACTGGCCATTTCTGGGTGTCATTTGAGTGCTCAAGCTTCCTGAAATCTGACTATGCATCCAACTTTTTCAAATGGGCCTGTCTCTCCAATGAGCCTCTCTCTCAGTGATCCAAACCAAAATCCTGATTCCAGCTGCCTCTGTTTTAAGGACATTTCCATATCAATAACTGAATTTTGCTGCATGATCTTGCCCACAGAGGCACACAGCCATGTCTGCCTACTGCTCATAGTAGGCACTTCAGTTTCCAGGAGCTGTGCCTGTGCCCAGAGGGAGCAGCCAGACTGTTGTCAAACTGTGTTCAGGGTCACACTGAGGAAACACCTTCCTGGAAGCTGCCTGCCTCTTTGCTCCTTCCATCAGTCTAAAACAAATGTCACTGAAAATGCCTCATTCCTCTTTGTGTACGCAAAGACCACGGGAGCAGTTACAAGTCAGCCTGTTTCAGATACCGTGTACAAAACCAGAGGAAATAACAATGTTTGGGTCTTCCAAGAAAATCCAAAATGTCCAGATTTCTTTGGCAGACATTCTTACTTTGTTTTGCCAGGCTGAGAAGCATGGAAGTACCCTTTCCACCTCTTTCCACTTCCCTGTCACTTACAAATTCAAGGCTGATGATGCTTGGACTCAGATAAAATTTAGAAGTGAGTGGAAAAACACATTCAGCTGACCCAAAGGGGAATTTCATCCTGTACCTGCTACTGTCTTCCTCCCCATGTTTACCTTCTTTCTGCAGGTGAAGTGAGTCGCTACATTCTTTTGCCATTTACTTAACTTCTGTTTTCCCTGTGTGCACAGCAGATCTCTGATGTTTGTGGGACTGTTCCAAGTTCAATAACATTTCATTTTCTGATGGTTACAAGGTTCTTCAAACTCCAGTCAAGGTCTGGAGCCAGAAGGGGGGGGGGGGGGGGGGGGAAGTTTTCCCCCAAACCCAAACCCTTCCCCCACCAAA